>WMED01027474.1:0-10621 GCA_019650415.1 Pipa parva | reverse complement strand
TCCCCAAAAGGGGTTAGAGTCCCCAGAATAAAGGTACAGGGGGCTAAATTCCCCAACACTTATCAGCCAATCTCTTCCTCTGAATTATTTCATGATAGTTTCTATTGACTCCACATGAAATTTTCGTACAAGATTTTGGTTTGAATCTTTTCATGTTTTTTTTTAATTCAGTACTTGCCTCCAAGACCCCAAGGCATTTTTTTTTATTCCTAAAAAGCCAAGTGAATACATGCTTTGTCTTTCTCCTACAGGGACTGGCATTATGACTTGTTATTTTAGCAGCTTTGTTACGAAGGACTGAATAGCTTTTCTAGCAGGAATGACATTCTTGAATGAATAAAAAAAAATCTTCTTAAGGAAAGGACTTGATTTCTAGAAAAATGCCATAGTCACAACCCACTGATCTGTAATATATTCCTCCCACAATGTAAAGAAATGGTTTGGCCTGCGGCTTAATCTTTGCTAAACAATTTATGTAAAATCTAGTTCTGTGTCATAAAACTACAATCACTTCATAAATAACATTTCCTGCTTTTAAAGAGATTGGGAGCAAACATGTCCCATTTATAACATCAATGGGTATTTTGTGACATTAGCTGGATTTAGCATCACTTGTTTGACATGTTCCCCTATTTGTAAAGTCATCATGCATAACATGTGCACGTTCCTTCCACCCTGATGCTGGCAGGTCTGAAAGCCTAGTGTGTTTCTGTACTTTAGATCATAATTTCAATATCTTCCCATACAGAGGGAAATACAAATCCCTGTCATATAACAACTGTACTCAGGCCCATATCAGGCCAACATCAGTAGATGTAGAGGGTAGCATTGCAGTAAAGATAAACAATTCATGTCTTTAAATGTTATTGTAATGATTTTTTGGTGGGAGGGAATATGCAGTTATCTAGACTCCAGAATTGGAAGAAGGGCCTTTGCCAGCAGCATTTATAGATGTGGCCTTACATGCTCAGCTAATTAGTCATGCAGATTTGGAATGTATATATATATATAAAGTTAGGGTAGAGGGGTCGTGTTAGAACACAGATGCAAAAAACAGAGTATTGTAGCATTTGGTGATACCTTTTTTATTGGACTAACAGTCTTTTTAAATAAACATTTAATTTAATTAGTGTCAAATAGAGGGTCAGATAACTGTATCTTCTAAATTCTGCATGTCTGTGAGTTATTTACTGGAGATCTCTAAGAACCAAAGTGGACAGAAGTAGTGAAATGTACTAATTGGACAGTTTCTAGTACAGCTCCCAGATGTGTTTTGTCTATGGAAAAGTTCATGGAAATCTTTCTTGTTGTTACCAAATGTAACCTCCCCACCCTTTAATGAGGCGTATGGGCTGCATTGTGCTTCTGTTATACACCACTTTGGCTGTTAATGAATTCCTCATTGATTGCAGTTGTCTGTAAATTCCAACCTGACAAACTGTAGCAATACTATTTTTTGCAGCTTTATTACATATTATTATTACAATGTTGCAGAACTGCATTTTTTGAGAATTCGCTCATGGCCACAGGCACATTCTCTTTAAAGAATCATAACCCAGATCTCAGGAAACTCACTTCCTCAATGAGATACATTACAGGAAATCATTCTCCTCCTGGGCACATGCTGCAGTTTCAGGTTTGTCAGTTATCCTAAAGTACACATGGGGCAAGTACACAAAAAAGCCAAGTATTTGGGCCATGTGGCATTCATATTCAAGAAACTTGTTTTCTAGGGCTTGTTGGGAAAAAAGCAAGATTCTGGAGATTTTGTTAAATACAATATATTTAGCAAAGACTTGTTGCTTTGTATATTTATACAGAAACATTTCTGAAATCTTTATAATACATAATTTTCAGAATTATATGTTATCCATGTAATTACATTACAGTTGAGAACACTGGCATGTGCATATTCACCAGTCAGTGTACTGTTGCAGCGTTTCAATGATTTGTCCTGGACTGTCATAGTAGTGTTGTCAGACCCCTAGTAGTACTCCATAGTAATGGAGAATTGTAGCAAATTCATCACGAATAGGCATATTGTAGCTAGGTAATATCATCTTCACATGGATCTGTTTACTTTAATTTCACAGGGTTAAATCCGCATAGTCATGCCAGCACATCTTGAGCCCATTTTTACCTCAACACAGGATGAATACCTAAATTGTCGCACTTGTAGTAAATAAATGGTGCAAAAAAAAAAAAAACCACCAACAATGTATTCAGTGTAACGTGGTGAGCTTTGAGACAATTTGCCACATTGATGAAAGTTAAGATTTTTGCTGAATATGCATTGTTGAAGATGTAACAAATTGCCAAGAGTTCATGCATCTATGAGACAGTTTGCTCTATGATAAAGTTACCCCTGAATCTCCATTCTCTGCATAACAAATCAATCAACTGTTATTATTATGCATTTTTATATAGTGCCAACATCTTTATAGATTTCCCAGTTTTCCCTCACAGTCACACAGACTAGGGCTTCAATTAAGCTAGTAAGTTTTTGTGAAAGGAAACTGGAGTGCCCAGAAGAAACCCACGCAAGTGTGGGGAGAACATACAAATTCCATACAGATACTTTGAATAAAGCTTTTGTATTGCATATTCATTACACATTCTCAAGTGCTTCTGTTTTCTAGTGAAAAAAACAGTGCAATATGTGGCCGCCTGCCAATGTGCAGTCTCTAAAAGCTACTTAAGACCTGCTTTTTTTCGGAATTCTCAAGTCTGTGGATCAAGTCACTGGCATGAGATTCCAAACTGATCAGTTGAAAACCAATCCCCAGGGATGCTAACTTATAGTACCTGAAATTGTATGTCATTTACCTGACATGCTACAAAATAGCTTCACATTAAAGCAATCCATACATTGTTTTATATTATATACAGAGAATCCCTGGCCTTACTGTGACCATTTTGATGCTGTTCTAAATGCACTCAGCTGGAGTTTGAGAAGTGCACTTACAAAATGCAAAATAGCACACAGTACAAAGTCTGCAGTACCAGCTCCTTTACTGCCTAGTTAAGCAATGTCAGGTAAGTATAACCAAAAGTACAATGTACTTAGTAGCAATGTCTAGTCCCACTGGACCAAAACTCCAGTGTGTTTTTTCCCTCTAGTATTCAAACTTCCTGACTCGCACAAACAACTTTTTCCTGTCCCACAGGGTCTGCACACTTTTAAATCACCTTGCACCACTTTAGTGGTACTTTATATTGCACATTATATGATGGCCTTGTGTCACAAATGGGAGTGGGTGTATGTGAAAAAGGGGAATATGACATGGAAGACAATGATATCTAAAATCAACTTTTAGAAAGAAAGGGTAAGCAAACAGGTCCGTTTACTGATTGGATTGAAGGGGTCAGGACCAGGGATACTACCTGCTGACAAAAACCTTCCTTATCCCAATCCCTTTCATGTGAGCAATCTAGACAACCAGTAATAGACATGACATGGCAAGACTGTTGTAACACGAAGAAATAACACATGCAGCTTCAGGAAATAGAATTTTTATATAAAAAGCAAAATTGATTTTCTTTTAGAATATTTCCAAAATGTTTTATACTCAACCACGAAAATGAAATGATTTTAATTTGATGATCGTGTACATTTTAAGTCAACTGTATTTTATATCATTCTTTGTTTTAATAAAATTATTGAGTTGTTGCTTTGGGGATTTCTGGTTCATGTCAGAAAGACAAAAAAAATTATTATTCTAAAACTGATTATGATTTTTTTTCAGAAGGATTGAAAATTCACATTAATATGTGAAAACATGTATGTCATGTTTTCAAACCAGATAAAAATTGGTAAAAACTTTTAAAGAATGTTTCTGATTTGCTCAAGGTTAAAGATGACCTTTAAATGTATTGAATCTGATGACAGTGTAATTGATAGTTTTTCACTCAAATGTAATGTTTTACCAACTGAAAAACAGACAAATTAATTATTTACTAGATACAATACCTGTTTGTTTAGATTGTGGTACATTTTGTTTTAGGGGTAGTTCAAAACGGAATCTATAGTCACAAGATTTCCACCTTAATCCGCACTTTGTGACTGCAAAGTTACTCAAGAATTCAGCAATGTGCGAAGTGAGCTCCGGATCCTTCGTACATGCTGTTATGCGCTCGCTGATGTCCTGCATGCGGACATCAGTGGATGCTTTAAAGGGATTCCAGTCTTGGCAAGAGCACTCGAGTTACCTTGCCGAGACTGGAATCCCTTTAATTTCCAATTGAAATTAGATGGATTTTAAGCACCCAAAAATTGGAGTAATTATAATGAATTAATGAGGTGCTACCTTAAGGTTTAGGCAAATATGAATTCACAAGATCAAAGAAAATAAATAAATGAGGAGCATATTCTTGTCACGTGTGATGTAGAGTCCCTCTATACATCTATTCATCATACTCATGGATTAAGAGCAGTAGAATACTTCCTCAGTATGATGTCAGATGAGAAGTGTGCCTTTAATGAATTCATTTTGATTCTGCTAAGATTCATGTTGAATCATAACTTTTTCATTTTCGACAGTAAATATTATCTCCAAATAAGAGGCACGGCAATGGGCGCAAAATGCGCCCCAAGCTATGCAAACTTATTCTTAGGACTCTCGGAAAGAGAAAATGTTTTCTGTGAGGATCTGGAATTTTTTGGAACTCATGTGGATCTGTGGCTCCGTTACATAGACGACATCTTTATTTTGTGGCGGGGCCCAGAAAACATACTAGTCGACTTTCTAGAAATTCTAAATAATAATTCCCTCAACATTAAACTCACTTATACCTTTTCACATACTCATATTGACTTTTTGGATGTGACTGTTAAAAAAGTGATGAAGAAACTCTTAATACAAGCTTATACAGAAAGAAGACAGCAACTAATAGTCTTCTTTCCTTTAAAAGCTCACACCCATATCACTTACTTAGATCGATTCCAAAAAGCCAATTCATACGAGTACGTCACAATTGTACAACAAAAGAAGATTTCAATAACAAAGCGGCAGAACTGACTAAAATGTTTGTGGAGAGAGGATATCCCAAGAAACTGATAATAGCAGCTAAAAAAAAGATAAGTAGGTTTAGCCAAAATGAGATATTGGACAAGAAATACAAAATTAAAAATAAGAACATAAAAGATCAAGAGGAAAATCATATGATTCATCACTAATTATAATAATCAATGGTCCAAAGTTAACAACTTGATTTCAAAGAACTGGCACATATTAACCT
Organism: Pipa parva; assembly: GCA_019650415.1. Taxonomy (NCBI): domain Eukaryota; kingdom Metazoa; phylum Chordata; class Amphibia; order Anura; family Pipidae; genus Pipa; species Pipa parva. The sequence goes on along the minus strand of WMED01027474.1, from coordinate 5,383 downwards.
CAGATACCTACTTTGGCAATCTAGTCTCCGATAAACCCAGCATTACAGCGAGAAGATGCAAAGCAATTGGCAATATGCTCTGCCACAGTCATTTTCAATGTCCCACCACCCCCTTGAATAGAGGCTACAGACTAAAGGGGTCCTCTCCATGCGGTTCCTGTTCATTCTGTATTTATTTAAAAAAACTTTAACAATAACTGATTCACAAAATACCCATATATTTACTATTTCAGACTACCTAAATTGTAACACCAGTAATTGTATATACCTTCTGATATGTCCATGTCATAAATACTACGTTGGACAAACTACTCAAAAGATCAAGTGCAGACTCTCTCAACATATTTCAATATCAAATTATCTAGAGAACACATGGAGAGAAAAAAACCCCTTTCGTCTGTAGCCCACCAAATGGAGGTGCATAATTCATCCCCGAAAGGTCTCACATGTATAGGGTTACAAAAAGTGAAAATTGGTATCAGAGGGGGAGACAATGACCGCAGACTGTTACAAAATGAAACAAGATGAATATATCAGCCTCAAGTCACCATTAGGATTGAATGAAGAGTTTTCCTTTGTTAATTTTATTTGAACATCCTGATATATACATCCATACCATCATCAATTTTTGTCATATCTTTCTTGAATTTTTTCAGCTCTATGGCTCCACCCTCTTGAATGGACTCTGTATTGGAAATATACAGTATATCCTGCCTTTTGTTTGGAAGATTCTCTGCCTGTGGAACTTACTCTCATTATTTTTGATCCAAACCTGGATCTACGGCTGAAATGGACTTAATACCGAGGGCTCTTTCAATATGATCTACTTCTTCAACTTAATATACAATAGAGTCTATAAATGGAATTTACAACTCATTATGACTACACTAACTTGTTATCGTATTGTATCTACTTCTTACCTTCTTTTTTCACTTTCTTTACTATACTATATCAATATTTTTTTTTTTATTTGATTTTTAACACCCACTATAATGCATGAAAAAAAGTTTGAATAAAAATATATATGTTCCTTTTGGGGGCCCTCCTAAAGATTATACTGATGTCTATGACAAGTTGCTATCAGAAACTGATGGCGACAGTCTTAAACATCACTAACATAATTTGGACTGACATTAACTAATGTTTATACTCTTTGGCATGTCCTTAAGATTGTTTGTGATTATTAATATGATTTATTTTCTTTTTATATAGAATACCTTATTTACAAGCAGATTTTTGTAGCTATTATACTGCCGATTCACTACTAAGATATATAGTAGTGAAATCAATTGAAACACATAGCTATGATTGCATACCTTGCTGTTGTAATTCTCTTTGTAGTTCTGCATGATCCCTCCTTTTACATACCTGTAGTTCTGCACGATCACGATGCTAGAACTACAGGATTACATCAACGCGCTGAGCGTCGTGACGCTGCCGTCGTCACGTGATGACATTTCAACGTATAACGTCGTGACATCATCACGCACTAATACGGAATGACGACTTACTAAACACCTTACTATTTAAACCGCACTACGATTACTGTCACACCAGCCGCATGATGAAGCCTTGGATTTAGAAGGCAAAACGCGTCCAGCAGTCATTTCTTCTCTGCTTGCTGCGTGCCTACAGTCATGGACCTAACTTACTTACGCTGGCACCTATAGGACTGACAATAAGGACCCTAGCAGACTGCTGCACTACAAGTTTTTCGGTCTACCATACCTACTTAATCATTCTTCAATTTCGGACATCACTTTCCTGACTGCTTATTTCCGACACAGACTGGTATAGTAAATACTGTTACCTAAAAAAAATTTTTCTTAAATATTTACTTATGACCTATTTAAATATCTAATAGATATAATGTTATTGCTGCTATTATGAAATAGATACTAAACAGATGCTCTATATTACCAGTTCTACTAAAATATACTACATAGGCTCAGCAAGCAGATAATTCTCTGTTTAAAGATATATTTTTAACCTTTGTAATTATTCTTGTGTGTCAGTCAATTTTTTCTACTCTTTTATCACAATAATAATAAATTTGTGTGCACTTTATAAGGTTTCTTTCTTTCTTTGATCTTGTGAACTGAAATCCCTTTAAAGCGTTTGCTGATGTCCGCGTGCAGGACATCAGCGAGCGCATAACAGCATGCGAAGTGATGCGAAGGATCCGGAGCTCACTTTGCACATTGCTGAATTACCCCCCCAGATGGTTTGTTTTAGGTTTTTTGAATGTGGTTAAGATGTGAAGTGTTGTTCTATTTGCTATTCAAGTGAATAGGCTTTTTTTTAAGCTCCAACCATAAGTGGTAAAATGCAACATAATTCATGGGAGCTTATTTATAAGAATGCATTTGCTGAAGTGAATTCTCATGAATTTGGGTTGCTGCACTCCGATTCTCTACTCCTTATTAACTGAACAGAATATTCCCATAGCAAAGTTGTGACTGCATCAATAGACATCTCTTGCATAGTGTGGCATAGTCATTCGGACAGCAGGTGCCCTGCCATCAGCCCCCTGATTCACCGCTTCAAGCTGGCAAAGTGAAACTGGCGAATGTGGCAGACTCCAGTGCTTGATGAATGCATGTGCACGTGAAGTGGTGCAAAGTGCTCTGTAAATCCGCGACTGTTGTAAATTGTTGGATTGGTCACGTATGTTGTGCACTTTAATGATGATAAGGTATATAAGAATGTTGTTAAGTTTATTAATTTGTTTGAAAAAGGTGTAACACAGCATCTAAACGTCACTGCAATAAAATAAATTTGAAGTTAGTAAGATGGGTGTGTAGACTTTAATCTATGTTTTGTGAACTGGTTGTGAATTGGATGCAAATTCACCACATTCCAGTTTGTTGAATACCCAATTATGGGGGAAGTGATGAATAAATGTGAATTCACACCCTTTTTATGACCATTTGGCCATTCATGAATAAGCCCGAGTATAGTTCTGTCCTGGAGGTCCTTGGCGACTGGAATGGCCTATATTGCCATCTACTTTATATGTTAAATGGTATGTTAAGGCAGTTACAGTTGAAAGGGACTGCACATGCCCAGACCCTTTCACTCCGACCACATCTGCTATGGAACAGCACAGAGGTGGAGGGGGAGTGGTTATGGAGGTGGTGTGACTATGCCCTCTGCTGCCCAGGATGGCATGAGCGGATTAAAAGGTAGAAGTTTAAACAAAAAAATAAAGCCTCTCAACAACTTAAGGGGTAAAACTGTTTGATCCAGAAATATCCAATTTTAAAAAGATTCCTATTTAATTCCTGGGACATCAGTAAACAGCAATGTTTTTTTTTTTTTTTACTAATGTGTATTTTAAAGTAACATTTTCTGCCTTTGCAGAGATCCATTATCTTAAAGGAACAATAAATGTACAAGCAGCCATTAGCCATTCTTTCATGGATTAATTTTTTTTTGTTAGGTATGTATATTAACTACTTATTTTGAGCAGTTTTCAATCACTTTAATAGCAATTTCCCCTGAGTTTACATTACTTAGCAAGTAATCTGACCTACACTTCTGGGAATTCTGAAAATTACAGCAACATACTACAGGTTTGGAATGCGAGAGAGTTGTTTGGCACCTGCAAATTGGAATTGTAACTTGGAAGCTCTAATAAAACAAAGCAAATCGCTTAGTCAAGCTTGATATTTATAAAAATCAAAAATATTTTGACCACTTGGTGTTTTGTTTTTTTAATTATGCTGGTATCACCTATTTACGAAAAGTTTTTATTGTCATGTTGAAAGTCAATTGTTCATGCTTATTTTAATGTCAAAATTTTTTTTCGATGTTGTATAAACATCTGCCAAGGAATCAGTTAGGAAATAAAATCACAGAAACCCAAAAATAATATTACTGGATTAGAAAATGTTTGTTTCAGGATAGGAATTCTGATAACAGAAGGTATGTGTGGCCTTTAGTTGCCCTTTAAAAACTGTGCTGATAAGCTTCCCAGACTGCACTAATTTTATATATCCCAATAGCCTGCTGAAGATGGGCTGTATATCAATCATCATAAAATATGGGGACTGCTGCGTTGGTTAAGAAGGAGAAAGCAAAAAAATATGAATTCACAAAAAGTAGTGCACCGTTTTCAAAAAATATCTGATTATCAGTGTTAAAAAAAACAAAACAAAACTAATCAAGAAGAAGCAAATCCTTTTTTGCCAAATATAAAGGCATTTTTATACAATTTCCCAGAATAACTACTTGGTCATTTCCTGTCAGATGTTAGATTATAATATTATGCGACATCACACATGGAGAGATATTAATAAAGGTTTTTGCTGATTTATATTGGACTGAAAACAACTTTTGAGCGTAAGAACAATGCATGCCAATTAAGAGGGGAATTCACCATTCAGCGAAGTGAGCTCCGAATCCTTCGGCTCACTTCGTAAATGGTATTATGCGTTCGCTAATGTCTTGCACGCGGATATCAGCGAGTGCATTAAAGGGATTTCAGTCTCGGCGAGAGCAAAAGAGTTGCCTCGCCGAGACTGGAATCCCTTTAATGCGCTCGCTGATGTCCGCGTGCAGGACATCAGCGAACACATAATACCATTTGCGAAGTGAGCCGAAGGATTTGGAGCTCACTTCGCTGAATGGTGAATTCCCCCCTCAATCTCTTAAAATAGATGATATTGGCATAAAATTAAAAAAAACAAAAAAACAAGACACTTTTCTCAAGCATTGTGTCGATATGAGCAAGCACAGAAGCAGTGTTCTGACCTGATACTGCTTCAGAGCTTGCTCACCTCAGTGATATTGAAGAGAAGGTGTTAACCAAAAAGGATCACAATATAAGGGATCAGTATATTTACCCCCCTGAAGAACCTATACTTGCGAGCCCTTTAGCACTTTTAATAAAAACAGCAAACAAAAGTGGCATAATCAGAAAGGTAACTATTAAACCTCCATTAAAAAGATGGCAAATTCACAAAGTGCACTCTTTGCTCTGCTTTAAACACAGTGAGTTATCTGTAACATGCAACAATTGGTTGCATGATTTTCTCCACGTACATTTCCTTTTTAAAGATTGTGAGAAAGCAGAGCAGATTTAACATTTCTTTCATTGTGTAAGCCTAATTTTTCATATTTTAAACTTGATGTCCCACATTCCTTTCAAATTCAATATGCACTGCCCCCAAACACTGCTTCTTTACCTGTGCACAACGATCTGGTGTGTGCATGTACATGCACTGTGCAAAGGTAAGGAAGCAGTGTTCAATAGCTGGCGGCGGATTGTTGTGGGGGCTCACCCTATACCAACACAGCAGTCAGATTTAGATATGTTATTCTTACATGCAAAGATAAGAGAGTATAGGTGATACCTTTTATTGGCTAACGAAATAGATGG
>WMED01027473.1:0-10621 GCA_019650415.1 Pipa parva | reverse complement strand
TATTAAACATGAATAAATAAAGATAAAATAAGATATATACATAAAATCAATGATAAGAATGAGTGTAAGTGCTCCGAAAGATAGGATTTCAATTTAGTTTTGAACATTAAGAAGGAATGTTTCTGGTGATGACAGAGGGGGTAAAGAATTCCAGAGGTAGGGGGCAGAGTGAGAAAAGGATTTAAGATGAGAAAGGGCACTATTAATATGTGGCATGCAAAGCTGGTTACTTTGAGTGGAGCATAGTTGACATCGAGGAACGTACAGACATAAGAGTGAGGAAATGTAGGGTTGGGCAACCGAGTGAAATTCCTTAAATGTCAAAAGGAGAATACTATTGACCACTTCCACAACTTTGCGTATTCAGCAAACAATGATGTGGAGAATTTGCATCCAATTTGACATTTTATGAGTTACAATCTTGCTCACCTTTGTGCATTATTATTACTTTGCATATGCATATGACTTTTGGCTATTTAAAAATTGTTGGATTGTGTCAAAGTAGCAAATTCAGCAAGGTGTATTGCTCCAAATTCAACAAGCATAGCAAGTTAGCAACATATGAATTTGCTACACCTGGGAATTCACACTTTCATGAATAAACCTTTTTGATGTGTAGATCAGATCATTACTTTAACAAGATATCATTTACAAATGCATCCTGCAGGGCAATGAAAATACTGCTACATAGCTCTAATTCAATACTGAGCCGAACCTGGTTAAAGGGATAATATGGTTAGCTTATTTCTTAAGAATTTTCTTTCAAAGTAGTAAAATTAAACAGTTATTTAGATCTATTAGGTGAACTCAATCTGTGGTTTAGGATTCCTTCTTATCTCATTTAATATGTGTAAAGCAGTATTCCACTTAAAAAAAAAAAGAGTGCAAGATTATAATGGAATCTACACAGGTGAGGATAAGGTGTATTTCATAAGTCTCCCCTTTTAAAGGTAATGGTGTTATGCATGTGGTATGCAACTGAACTGAATACCATGCAACTAAAAGGGATGTTTAGGTAATTCTATCCCTTTAATGTCAATATTGCGAAAAAAATATCCATACTGCAAAGCTAGCTGATAATAAATTAGTTCAGCTGTGCATTGCAGGGCTGCAGAGAATCTATTGCATATGTATCAAAGTGTTTTGATAATCAACCCTGTTGTTTTCAGCATACAAAAAGTGTTTGATTTTAATTAAATGGGAGGCAACCTTTAAATGCAGAAATAGTTTATTCTGCTTGATTTGAAGGGAATTCAGTATTTCTTTATTTTTGATTAATTTGACTTCAATGTCAGATTTAATTGATAGCTTTATCATGAGTTTATAGTCAGGTTATTTTGCGTTAGTCCCTAATTAGGGCAAACTACAGGAGACAAAGCACACTGAGCATGTGCAGTGTCTACAGTAGAGCTAAACATGGAGCCACCCAGCTGACAACTTCACAGGCATTTATCCTTTGTCTAATAGGGCTACTGTACATTTGGGTATGTTCTGCAGTTTTTTTGCATAAGGTTCTAAGGTCCATAAGGCTTCTAGCTGAAATAATTTTTAGGCTTTAGTTCCTCTTTAAGCTATAGCACTAACTCTGCTCTCTGCATCTTGCCAATTTCTTCTGTTCTTGACAGGCACTGCAATACACTTCTCTTCCTCTCTGTTTCACCGAATAGAGCAAGCACAGTAGCAGATTTCTGATACAACTGCTTCTGTGCTTTCTCTATTCAAGAAACTAACAGGAAGTAACAGTAGAAACTGGCAGAGTACAGAGAGCAGGGGTAGCTCTGGAGGGGTGATTTGCGAGAGTTTGGAGATTGATATTTATAGATTGGGACTAAAACAAAATAGCCCAATATAGCCTAATATTGAGGTGCAACTCAACGCGTTTCGCTTGATTGCTTCCTCAGGAGTGGAGGAAGCGATCAAGCGAAACGCGTTGATTTACACCTCAATATTTCGCTATATTGGGCTATTTTGTTTTTCCTATGGGATGCTTACAAATGGAGCTCTGTTACAAATGGAGCTCTGCGATTTATGTCATCACTGAATTAAGGAGGGAGAAGATCTTTCCCATTGTTTCTGCTGTGTTTATGCCTATTTGAGTTTACCTTTCTGGTAAGCGCATAATTTGAATTTTTTGTGCACATGTGTGCAGTGTTTACACTTTGGTGCATCATTCATTTTTTATCACTATATATTGCAAGGTTATCACAGTACTACTTGGTACGTTTGGGCTTCTTTTCTTTAAATGAATATATACAACATTTAAGGCACTATGGAGTGTGTATTCTTTGCACTTCCTCACTCTTAGGTTTATCTGGAAGTACCCATCAACAAGGGATTAAGAAGCGGACTCCCAAGCGAGGAAGCAGCACTCAACTTCACACATTGGACTTTTTGTATAATCACTGGAGATTATTAGCAGCGCTGCTCATACACACTATTGTGTTTGTTTGTTTTAGTACTGGTAAGAATGTTATCTTTGAAGCTTAAATGTATAATTTATATTATTTTGGGTTTTCCTGTGGTTGCATTCTTTTATTTGTTACCTAAATAACACCCCCCCACACACACATCTATTGTCTTATGGAACTTAAGGTTAGGTTCACACAAGCACATTTTGCATAGCGCATCATACGCTAGTGTGAAGAAAAAAAACAAAGAAAAAAATACGCCGAGCATATTTTTCTATTGTACTTACCAGCGACAGTGTGAATGCTCCCTCGGCGTTCACATTACTTCCTGTGTGTTGCATTTTGGGCGTGGCATATATATGTCGGCCAAAATGTGACACACAGTGTTCTGTGTTTGGAACTAGGCAAGTACCATTGGCTTGCATTGAGCCATATATATATATTTTTTTTTTTTACACATGAGCGTATGAAGCGCAGCGCAACCTTGCCTATGAGAACACATTCATGAAGAGTCCCAAAAAGCCTAATTTGGCTGCAATCAGCAGAAAGAAAGAGAAAGTTTCAATGCAATCAATAAAAATCATGTATTCCACTTAAAATATCACATTTTAAGTATCGCTTAGGAATAATTATCAAACCAATAAAAAATTGTCATGCCAATAGAAATAGTATATTGCTCTTCACTAATTTTAACATACAGTAATTGGAGTCAGGAATTATTTTTTATCTAAGATTAGGAAAATTAGCTTTTGTCAATAAGTTTTTAGCCTCTAGATCAACATTATAGGATAATAGGCTGAACTGGATGGTATTGTATCTTTTTTGGTCTTATAAGTTGTGTTAATATTTTTTTTCTGGTGTTTAAATACCAGCTTGGGGAAACTTCACCTAATGATACTGCTGTTAATGCAGTGTTTACTGTGAACTTTATTGTTTGATAGAAATGCAGCATTCTGTTTTTGTTCATGATCATTATATTGTGCTGGCCTTAAAATGTAAAAATGGTTTAGTCTAGTCACTTTGCATCTCTTCATAAACAATCATTATAATTATTTACATGCAACCACTTGTAAGATCAAATAACAGTAAACCAGTCAAAACTGAAACTGAATCCAATTAGCAGCATTTCAGAAACAGAATTGCAATTATATAGTAATAAGAAGAACAATCCCTTCCCCTCTCAGATACCAGAAATTATTAATTATTTTTAGATATGGCTAGATTTGCATAGACATTTTGTAAAATGTTTTTGTTACCAGTTCTGTCTATGATCTTCAATGTAGAAAGCCCTATAGCAGTTATGCCAACCTATTAGTGTCCAATCTTAATAAAATATTCAGGTCTTGGGCTACCATCACATATATGATGACATAGACAGCTACTGACACATATGTGATGATATAGAGGTATGACGTAGATGTATATGCTGTCACACATATGTGATGACATGGATAGTGACAGACAGTTATACCGATCTACCAAAGGAGGGAGATGGAAAGGCTGGTGAGTGCCACTCCAGACAGTACCACCCCCTCAGGGCCACCCTCTGGTGGCCCTTTGGGCTTCTCAGGACAAGACTGGAAAGAGAACATGAGCCTTGGACCATGAATCTCAGAAGCATTGACCCAAGAGCAATCTTCAGGACCATAGCCTGTCCACTGGATCAGATACTGGAGTTTCGTATGAGAAATACAATAGCCCCAGATCTTCTCAACCTCAAACTCTTCCTGACCATCCACTAGTACTGGACCAGGAGGTTTTGTATACATGTATGTATTGGAAGAGACATGAAAAGAGTTGGGTATACGGACATTCTTAGGCAGTGAAAGTTTAACTGCTACAGGATTGAGAATTGTTTGAATGAGCAAAGGACCGAACTTGTGAGAAGGAACTCATAAGTGGATAGCCAAACCTTATCCCCATCCTGTACTTCTGCAAACTTGTACGGCTGTATGTTCGGCTCTTGTTAAAATTTTCTGTATGACTTGACAGATAGTGGAAAAGGACTGTAGTTCAACATCCACAGAAGGAAAAGAAGAAGGTGCAGAATGAAATGGAAAAGTCTTGGGGTTTTTACCATACACAAATGAAAGAATACATGCGAGTGGAAGCATGAATAGCATTATTATCGGCAAATTCTGCCCAGGGTAGTAGATCCATCCAATTATCTTGAAACTCCAAAATGAAGCACTGAAGAAATTGTACTAAAGCTTGATTCATTCTTTCAGAACTTCTATTATATTAAGGATGATACACTGAAGAGATTGACATTCAAAGCTTTTTTAAAGGCTCTCCAGAACTGTGAAACATATTGAAAGCCTTTGTCACAATCAATTTCTGATAGAATGCTCTTTAAATGAAATATATGTGTGATAAACAATTGGGCCAATCTTGAACAGAAGGAATCTTCCATAGAGGAAGAAAGTGGGACAGTTTAGTAAACCGATCAGTAAACACCCAAATACAAGTATGACCATGAGATGGAGGCAAATCTACCACAAAATCCATGGTGATATGAGTTCAAGGCAGACTGGGATTAAGCATGGATGTAAAAGACCACCAGGCCCAGAACAGAGTGACTTGGAATGGGTGCAAACAGTACAGGCAGTGATGAAATCCTTGGTATCATGAGTCATAGTGGACCACCATACAATATGAGAAAGTAAATCAGTGCGAAAGTCAGGAGGAACAAAAAGATGATCGGGATTTCAGCAGATGATGAAGATTGGGCAGACTCCAACTCAGCTACCAAAATTGGAAAGAGTACAGTGAATGAATTTAGAAGCCTATATGAATATAGGTTATAATAAAATTGAAATGGGAGAAAAAGAGTTGCCACCTGCCTTGGCAAGGGCTTAAATGTTGGGCAGACCTGAAGTGCTCCAAATTCTTGTGATCGATGAGAATTAAAAATGGATGAGTGGAACATTCCAAGTAATAATGCCACTCCATAAGAGCAAGTTTAATAGCAAGTAGCTCACTGTTTCCAATATCATAGTTCCATTCAGCAGAGCTAAAACAACAGGAGAAATATGTACATGAGTGGTGTTTGCCAGACTGAGGATCCTATTGTGAAAGAATTGCTCTAGCCCCGGAAACAGAGGCAACAACTTCTATTCTAAAAGGCTTTAAAGGATCAAGATGATTATGTACAGGGGCAGATATAAAAGCCATTTTTAGGATGAAAAATTAATGAATGGCTTCAGGGGGACCACTCTTCCGGTTTGGCTCCTTTTCTAGTCAAAGCAATAATGGGTGCAATAATGGCAGAAAAAGATTTAATACATTTTCTATAGTAACTGACATAGCCTATGAGCCACTTTTATGGTGGTAGGTAGAGAACATGAAACTGGCATTTTTCAATCTTTGTATACAAAGAATTCTCTCTGAGACAATGCAAAACCTCTTTGACTTGGGTAATGTGCTCTGCAATAATATGTTATCAAGATACACAGATTCCAGAAGATATCATTCATTCATTCTTGGAAGAGACTGCAGGAGCATTACAAAGACCGAACGGCATCACAAATATTCATAATGCCCTTCATGGGTGTTAAAAGCAGTCTCCTTTCATCTCTTTATCAGATATGAATAAGATTATAGACCCCACAAAGGTCAAGTGTGGAAAAAATAGATGCCCCCTTTAAAAAATCAGAGTTCAGAGATGAAGGATAGGTATTCTTTACCATAATCTTATTTAAGCCACTAAAGTCAAAACACAATCTAAGGCCCCATCTTTCTTTTGAATGAAAAAGAACCCAGTCTCATTTGTGGAAGTAGACAGTCTAATTAACCCCTTTTGAAGGTTTTCTTGGATGTAAGTACTCATGATTTCAATCTGTGGGATGGACAGTGGATACATTCTTCCATGTGCAGAAAAAGAGCCAGGAATAAATTCAATAGGACAGTCATAGTTCCTGGAAGGAGGTAATGAATCTCCAGCCTTCTTACAGAAAACATCTAGATAATCATAATATTCGGATGATAAAGTAGAAGAAACTTCTGGAGATAATGTAGTGTTAGAAAAATGTATTATCAGACTCAGAACAGTAGACAGCCTGACACCTGGGAGGCCAAGCAGTATCTTGATTATTGAGCTAGTCTATTACAGGATTATGTAGTCTCAACCAAGGAAGACCCAATACAATGGGGATTGATGGAGCATTTATGAGGAGAAAGGATATTTCTTCCAGATGAAATCTTCCCACCATAAGCTTGAATAATTTTGTGTAAGTAGATACGTGACCACCAGAGAGAAGTTTCTCATCCAACCAAAGACACAAAGAAGAGTGGGTAAGGGCATGGTAGGAAGTTTTCCATGACAAAATTTGCATCCATTAAGTTTTTGGCAGCCCCAGATTCAATAAAGGCCTATGTTTGTTTCAAAGATGGAGAGACAGACTCACAGGAAATAAAAAAATGCTGAGATTGGCCTAGGCAATTACCCTCTGTTCCTCTAGGCCTGGGTGTTTTCCACCTTCACGGAACAATTCCGGAGAAAATGGCCTTTACCATCACAGTATAGGCAGAGCCCAGAGGAATGGCGGCAATGATGCTATTCATCAGAAAGGCAGGTAGCACCAATCTACATAGGTTCTTCTGCAGAGGTGGAAGAGGACAAATGGGTGGCCACAGTGACAGGCAGTTGTGGCATACCAGAAGAAAAGTACCTTCATTTTTCAGCCTGATGTTCTCTTAGACAACTGTCAACTTTAATACTCAGAGAAATTCATTCTTCCAATTGACTGGGAAGATCATGAGCCTTCAAATCCTCCTTTAATCGAATCAAAATACCTTACCAATAAGCTGCCAGAGAGTGTGAAATTCAACAGCATAAAGTGCAGCCAAACATTGAGATTGTTTTATCTGCAGGAGACTGGAAGAGGCAGCAGTAGTTCTTCCAGACACATCAGAAACTTGGTGCATGCTAGCAAGGAAAGTCAAAGAATCAGTAGTAATAGGATATCATTGTGTTCCCATTTTGGTGATGCCAAAGTCAGCACATCACCTAACAACAGGGAAATAATATAGCTTACCTTGGCATGTTCAGAGACAAAGTGAGAGGACTGGAGCTTGAACTGTATCATGTACTGTTTGATGAAACCTCTGCAAGCTTCAAAATCAGAACAACAGCAGCTGGACTATCAGGAATAACAGACGGAGGAACCATCTCTAGATGTGCATAAATAGAATCAAGGATCTGGTCTATTCTATTGAACTTTGTATCTATCCATATGCCTGGATGGGGATACCAACATTTCCTCAGGACTGGAAGCGACTGCTTCCTCGGGATGCTCCATGACTCGATTATACTATCAGGGTGGGCATTTGGCAAGTAGGGAGGAGTAGGAGGCAGTAGCCAAACAGACAACACTACAGTTCTGTCCCACAGTGGCCTTAGCACTACCTAGTCCTATGGCACGGAATCTAAGAAACCCCTAGTCTTAAGCCTTAACCCCCATAAAGGGGTATGGTCTTTGTTGTGGGGAATCTCACAGGTTGTGGCCCCTAGGATAGTTGACCACTTGTGGTACACCGGAAAACCAGGCAGGAGGAGAAATCAGATAATTTCACACCCAGGAACAAGATTAGTCCTATAATCGGGCGCAGAAGCTAGGAACAGGTTGATTTTTCTTAAGGCAGACTGGCAGGAATGTGACTGCTAAAACAATAACAGAAACATAATCTAGTATATGGAGATCTGTCTAATAGGGACCCAAGGCTACCTTAGTAGGGGCCCTTATCTAGAGAGCTTTCCAGACTTCAGTTGACTATACCAGTGAAGGAATCCAACCATAGACGCAATACTTATATAAAAAGTACTAACTTACCATATCACTCATACCTTGACTGGCGTATACTCTGCCTCGCTGATGTTACCAGACACTGGCATTTCTACATCTCCTCCTTGACTAATTAGCCAACTCTCACCTTAATCACCAATAATAAAATAGAGTTTTTAATCTGATGTGTTTTATTAGTGTACATCACAGGTTGGTGCAGAGACTTCCTATATATCAAGAGAAATAAGATACAAATGGCTTTCTTGTCTTTTAAGGAAGAAAAAGTTAAAATCAGGTAATAAATTAAAAAGTTAGAATCCCTAAATAACCTTGTAATGGTTATGGTTACAATATTTAGTGCTAATGGGTGATTCCATAGATACATTTAAGAAATAGTCACAAAGACTTTAGCCACCAAAAATGGCCATGAGATCTATCCAGGGACACATGTTTGAATTGATCAGTATAAATTTGATTGTTGTGCCATGATTGCCAACTGTGATCAATATAATTAGGAGGTTTATATAATGTAATTTCATTGAGGAAAAAAAAAAATTGGGATAAGTTAAACATAATATAAACCAATGGTTCTCAATACTTGTCCTCTCCCACTACTTAATGGTGATTGTTTGGTGGATATTCACAATGCGGTAAGATAAATTATTATTATTATTTATTCATTTTTATATAGCGCTGCTATTTTTACGCAGCACTTTACAGAGATTCATCATTCACTTCAGTCCTTGCCCCATGAAGCTTACAATCTAGTTTTCCCTATTTTGTCACACACACACACACACACACACAGATGTATCTCTTTGAATTCCCCATTATTTTAACAACCAACCAATTATGATGTGTGGATATACACAAAACTTGGTGAGACTTGAGGACAGGTTTGAGAGCCACTTATTTTAATGATAATTAAAATTCATTTTTTTTAAATTTAATTTTTATTGTACTTTTAAAAACAATTACAAACAGTTTGCATTCGATATAACATTTCACAATTTTTTTGTATACATTCTGCTAAACAGTGGAGTAAAGCATAATGATAAATGATCAGAAAATTAAATTGGTTTCATTATTATTTTGTAAGATAAGGGATAACTCTATTGTAGATAGATGAAGTTTTATCATAGTTCTGTGTTTTGTGGGGAGGGGAGGAAAGTTGGAAGGGAGGGGGGAGTTATCATCTTGGGTTGAGGAAGAAGGGAGGTTGTAATGGAAGCATCCTTAACAATTAGGATTCAATCTGTCATGTAATTAGTTGGTTGGTTGTGAGTCTAAAAAAGTGTTCCACTGAAACCAGAGGCATTCTTCTTCATAAACCTTGTCATATGCATGAGCTCTTATACGTTCGATTGGTTGTATGGAATTGATTTTAGGTCTTTGCTCCAATTTTTCATATATGACATTGGAGTTGGGTGGTGGCCTTTGAGAGTGATTCATAAAGAAATGTGATAATTTTTTTGGATCTGTATGGAGTGCCAGCAGATTTAAAAAAAAAAAAAAAAAAAGAGTGGGTTTGATTTTTTTCTTATTCTTATTTAGTGAATTATAAAAGTGTCTGATCTGAAGGTATTGAAAGAAATTTTCTCTTTGAATGTTGTATTCATTTTGTATATTAGTGAAGTTTAGGAATGAATTGTCTTGGATAAATTTAATGATGTTCGTGAGATCGGCATCAATCCAATTTTTAAAATTGTTTGTGTCTTGGCCTGGAGGGAAGTTTTTGTTTCCTATTATACTAGTGTATACTGGTGGGGGGGATTTCAGATTGAAACGTCTGGTCCAGCTATCCAAGTTTTTCAACATCAGTTCAGTTGTTGGGGGGATGGTGATTGGAGGCATGCGTTCTTTTTGTGATGTCCATATCAAGTCCTTACTATTATAGGGTGTTAGGTAAGAATCTTCTATTTGAAGCCATAATGGTTTTGGGTTTCTATGTGTGTATATTATTGAGGCTAATCTACTGCATACATAGTATCTATAGATGTGTGGAACTCCCAGACCACCAATGGATTTGGGTTTCGTTAGGATGAAGGTTTGTATGCGTGTTTTTTTGCCATTCCATATAAAGCTGGAGATTGCTTTTTGGAGAGCTTGAGCCATTTTTTCTGGAAATTGGATGGGCAGTGTCATAAAGTAATATAATATTCTAGGGAGTAGTGGAAGAAATAAAACAGAGCAAAAATGTGAAGTAATAATAATGATGACAATAAAATGAAGTCCCAAAAAAAGTTCCAAATCCAGAAAAAACAAACTTCGTCTATGTTGTAATTTTCTTGCCAAGCTTCTCCAAATGTGTATACTGAAGAAGTTAAATTAAGCAAAAGTAGCTCTTGCTACCTAGTCGGAAGCGCAAGAGGATAGTGTAGGGATTCACTCACTTGCTGCTGTAATTCTTTCCCAATAAACGGGTATCCA
>WMED01027471.1:0-10621 GCA_019650415.1 Pipa parva | reverse complement strand
TTAAAATAAAAAAAAAAACTGTTTATTTTTGCTCTAAGTTCTTTAAAAGAATGGTGAATTAGTTTAAAGGGTAGGCAGAATAGGGGAGGTTAGACAGAAAAAACTGAAACACCTGGTTTTAGACCACAATAATTTATTAGTATGGTGTAGGGCCTCCTTTTGCAGCCAATACAGCATCAGTTCGTCTTGGGAATGACATATACAAGTCCTGCACAGTGGTCAGAGGGTTTTTAAGCCATTCTTCCTGCAGGATAGTGGCCAGATCACTACGTGATGCCGGTGGAGGAAAACGTTTCCTGACTCGCTCCTCCAAAACACCCCAAAGTGGCTCAATAATATTTAGATCTGGTGACTGTGCAGGCCATAGGAGATGTTCAACTTCACTTTCATGTTCATAAAACCAATCTTTCACCAGTCTTGCTGTGTGTATTGGTGCATTGTCATCCTGAACCATTGGATGCACATTGTCCTCCAGAATGGTTTGGTAGTTCTTGGAAGTGACGTGCCCATCTAGCACAAATATTGGGCCATGGGAATGCCATGATATGGCAGCCCAAACCATCACTCTGGGCATGCAACAGTCTGGGTGGTACGCATCTTTGGAGATTCTCCACACCGTAACTCTCGCAGATGTGGGGAAAACAGTAAAGGTGGACTCATCAGAGAACAATACATGTTTTACATTTTCGGACATAAACAAGGGGGAAGGGCAGCGAGCACTAACTTACATTCAGAAAATAATAATGGTGAAAAGCAGGTGCAGCTAGTGGGTTAAGCATTAAACATGGACAAAAAGAAGGAAAGGACCAATTTTGCAAGCGCACACTCAATGATAATAAATGAATTGTTGGTAGAAAAGAATAAATTAAAATGTATTTTATTATATATTTTAATTTAACTCACAACAAACAGGCTGACTCAAAAACCATAGGTGGAACAGAAAACAAAAAATGATTTAAAATCATTTTAAATTGTCTCAAAAGAGACTGTGAATCATAAAGAGGGAACACCACATCTGCTGGTCACTGTAATGAATAAATTTTCAAATGAAAATCAATTGAATAAATAAACAGACATATTAATCTCATAAATATCCTCCTCCTAGGTGATCAGTATAACTGGATGTGAAAGATGCCAGCAAGAGAAACTTAAATATGTACATCATAGAGAGTCCAAACAGTCAACCTCATGCATCCCAAACCTTCTGTTTATGGCTCGACAAGTAATGAGTATTTAATTACAAAAGAATGGGATGCATGAGGTTGACTGTTTGGACTCTCTATGATGTACATATTTAAGTTTCTCTTGCTGGCATCTTTCACATCCAGTTATACTGATCACCTAGGAGGGGGATATTTATGAGATTAATATGCCTGTTTATTTATTCAATTGATTATTCATTTGAAAATGTATTCATTACAGTGACCAGCAGATGTGGTGTTCCCTCTTTATGATTCACAGCCTCTTTAGAGACAATTTAAAATGATTTTAATTCATTTTTTGTTTTCTGTTCCACCTATGGTTTTTGAGTCAGCCTGTTTGTTGTGAGCTAAATTAAAATATATAATAAAATCCATTTTAATTTATTCTTTTCTACCAACAATTCATTTATTATCATTGAGTGTGCGCTTGCAAAATTGGTCCTTTCCTTCTTTTTGTCCATGTTTTACATTTTCCACAGCTCAAGATTTGCGCTCCTTACACCATTGAAACTGACATTTGGCATTGGCATGAGTGACCAAAGGTTTGGCTATAACAGCCCGGCCGTGTATATTGACCCCGTGGAGCTCCCAATGGACAGTTCTGATGGAAACAGGAGAGTTGAGGTGCACATTTAATTTTGCTGTGATTTGGGCAGCCATGGATTTATGTTTTTTGGATACAATCAGAGTTAGCACCCGAACATCCCTTTCAGACAGCTTTCTCTTGAACGTCCACAGTTAATCCTGTTGGATGTGTTTTGTCCTTCTTGGTGGTATGCTGACATTACCCTGAATACCTTGGCTCTTGATACATCACAAAAACTTGCTGTCTTGGTCACAGATGCACCAGCAAGATGTGCTCCAACAATTTGTCTTCTTTTGAACTCTGGTATGTCACCCATAATGTTGTGGGCATTGCAATATTTTGAGCAAAACTGTGCTCTTATCCTGCTAATTGAACCTTCACACTCTGCTCTTACTGGCATAATGTGCAATTAATGAAGATTGGCCACCAGGCTGGTCCAATTTAGCCATGAAATCTCTCACACTAAAATGACAGGTGTTTTTGTTTCATTGTCCAACCCCTGTAGATCGAAAAGAAAAGACAGGAAAGAGAGAACAGGAAGTGAGAAAGAGGAGGAGCAAGGAGAGAGAGAAGAAATTATTTGTCTAAAGTTTCTCTTTGCATTGGTCTCCATGTTGTGACACCAACACAAAAAAAATATATATAGACAAACATAAGTGTGTATTTATTTGTCTAGTGCTGATATAGCAGCACTTTACAGAGATTCATCATTCACTTCAGACCCTGCCTCACGGAGCTTACAATCTAATTTCCCTAGTCAGTCACACACGGATGTATGTTTTTGGATTGTGAGAGGAAAGCCACGCAAGTGCAGGGAGAACATACAAACTCCAAGTTTAGGAGATCCAGGGTGGAATTGAACCCAGAGCCAGCACTGCAAGACAGCAGTGCTAAGCACTGAACCACCACACTGCCCATATTATGCATTTTAAAAAAAAGCATAACCACACCATCAAAATGTAATTGTTTTTATGTTCAGTAATATGAGTATTTATGTTTATTTCTACACAGTTTGCTCAGAAATTGCCTTATCGTTTGTAATCAATAGTGTTTATAGGAAGCATTCAGCAAAAAGTCATGGTTTTGATTCTTTTTTTTTTTTTTTTATAGCTCTTTATAACCAGCCATTAAAATAAAAGGTCTTTATAGTAAAGAGAAGCATGCATTGTAATGCCATCATTTTTTATTCACATTTACTGCTATTTCACTAACACAAAATACAAGTCATTATACAATATGGTTTACCTCAAAAGACACTGAAGATAATTTATTTTTGGCTATTTAATCACCAGAAATTATGATTGCCAGCAAACAAAACTACCTGTTGTATAATCTGTAAGTAATCGTCCAATTCCAAGTAATATTAGAGCATTAATCATCAGCCTGTTGCTTGCTAATTGTGGCAAACACACAGCTACCAGCTTACTGGCTGAGAGTTATTGGATAAACAGCAGCTAGAGAGCCTCCAAGTGAACACACTGTGTTAAGGTAGTTTGAAGCCAAATTAAAAAAACTGATAGTTTAAGGTTTGCTCTAGTTAACCAGTTAAAGTTGGGATTTGGAAGTAATATTAAGTAAATCTGGGAATAAATATTTAAGAGTGTTAGGTGTGGCTAAGTATATCTACTGGGATGTTTAAAGGTCCACTAACACCAAGAAGAAAATAATAATAATAATAACATAATTCCATTTAGATTAACATGGCAATTATGAAATACAATACTTGTGACAATGTTATTTTTGTAGCTGAATTGGTAAAATTGTGTCTGTTCTTAGCCTATCTACTAATAGTAGCCATGTGGTTAGACAGACTTCACCCAGGTCCATTGTTGTCTATGGTGCTTTAGATGTCACATGTTTGGTAAGTGTGATCTCCAATTGTTAAAGCTAAATAGCTAAATATCACACTTTAGAGACACAATTTATAAATTAAGGAAGTACAGATTGAATCTATAATAACTATAAATGCATTTGAATCATTTTCATTTTTTGGTGTTACTGCACCTTTAAGTGTAATCTGGTACAACATACCACTAGAGCAGGGGTCGGCAAAGTTTTGGGCTGAGAGAGCCCTATATGTGCAGCTCTTTCAGCCCTTTTGAATCTGGAGTCACTGACTTCATATGTGATGTCACATAGGTGACGTCAGCGGCTCTGGATTGACTAGCAACCCAGAAGCGCTGAGAGAGCTTTGTCTCTCTACAGTGCTTGCCGGTGATTAGCAGGCAGACTGTAATGAGCAGTGCATGCATGTGAGCACCGCTTGTTATAGTCAAAGAACCAGATGCAGCCATCAAAAGAGCCACATCTGGCTCAAGAGCCATAGGTTGCTGACCCCTGCACTAGCGAATTCACCACACCATAGTAATGAATATTGCAATCCATTCTGAATGAACATTTTTCATAAAGACTTCTTATTTATGTATGTATGTATGTATATTTTTATTTATAAAGTACCACAAGGTTATGCAGCACTGTACAAGCCAACAATACAGTTATAATACAGATAAGGGAAGTGCGTAGCTAGACCTCAGCTAGATTTTTGTGATACTTCTTGTTTTCTTGCTTGATTTTCTAATCTTTTAAGTAACTTTTTTCAGCCTAACAGAGATATGAGCCAGTGATTAAACAAAGCTGTGTTTTTGAAGGTATTTTCCTCTTAAGTTTTTGGCAAAGACACTTATTTATATTTGAGTTTATAGCTGAATTTGTTTATAAACATTGCAGTCATTTTATAAACTGTATAATAATACATTACGGTAATACTATCATTTTACAATTTATAACCAATTTTACTGATTAGCATATTCTGTGCACCTGCAGTTGATTGAACAGATACAATGCCAAGTCCAATCAGATGTGAGCAAATGAACCATGGCAAATGTCATCATTTCTAAAAGAGGTGACAGTAGGAATGTGTAACTGTTTTATCAATAAAAAAAAACATTTTTCATTGTAATTATGTTACTAGCTATAAAAATAACTTTTGTGTTTTTTACAGCTTTGTTTTGAAACCTGATGATCATGTTGTTCCATTAATGTATGTACGTATTTATACATATTATATACATATTATACGTATGTAATTATACATATATATAATTTTATTTATAAAGCGCCACAAAGTTATGCAGAGCTGTACATGGGAAAAGTGCTAAACATAGTACAAGTGAAATAAATTACAGGCATAAAATAATAAAGCTACATCACTCTATATGGGCAAAATTTATGAAAGTCGGTAATTACCGATATCGCGATATCTAAGGTTTTTTTTACCGATATCACGATATCGATGATATCGCAATAGCGGTATTTTTACCAGTATTGCAATATTGATACTACCAATATTGCTAAAACGAATTTCGACCGCGCCATTGATTTCAATGGCAGAACGGCTGAAATATCACTATCGTGATATCGGTAAATACCGCTATCGCGATGTTGATATCAGTGAAAATACCACTATCGCGATATCGATGCTATCGATATCGCAATAGCAGTAATTACTGACTTTCATAAATTTCGCCCTGAGGGCGGAATTTAATAAACTCGGAAAAGTCCAATTTCACTTTACTGAGTTTATTAGCGCGAGATCTCTGAAGTTTCTTGCGGTAAATATTGCAAGATTTTTTCGATCAATATTTACAGACTGAAATTTTTGGATCAAATTTTTCAGTGGAAAGGTAACTCTACTTTACATTAGTAGTATGGCCACCTTTCCATTGAAAAATCGACATTGAAAAACTTGAAAGAAGGTTTTGTTGAGGGTGACAACTGTCACTTATAACCATAGACCAGTTGTTCCAAATTAATCTTAAAGTATGTGTGCACACAGAAAGAACTTACAAACAAACAAATGTTGGTTTATATGCCTTTCCCATAATCTGAACTGGCAGAGGGTTCTGGCAAAATCTTTATTGTACAGGATTCATATAGACAAAGAAAAGATAAGAAACTGGGAGTGAATTAGAGATAAGACATACACTGGAGCCAATAAAAAATATGCTTGACTGTTGGTCCAGACACGGTGTACACTGCTTATTGGTGGAGTTCTGCACAAACTCAAATGTCTAGGTGCGGTCCACAGTTATGCAAGGAATGTAGGGGCCATCTAGGTATTGTTCTAAAAGGAAAACTTAGTAGGCTAGAATAGCTTAAAGGGCAAATTACTCATAAGAAATATATGCAAATATTTACACAGTAACAGCATCATAATAGAAGGGAACTTTAGGATTTCAAATATGGTAATCTTGTCCATCACAGTTTCAGTCAGTAAATATCAATCGAAAAAAATCTTGCGATATTTACAGCGAGAAACTTCCTAGATCTCGCAGGAATAAACTCAGAAAAACTAAATCAGGCTTTTCCGAGTTTATTAAATTTCACCCTAAGCGCCAGGCAGTGACTGAAACAAGAGGATGGAGGTCCCTGCCCCAGACAGTTTACAGTAAAAGTGGGAGGTGAAAATGAAAATCTGTCATTTAACATTGATTACTACTTAGTGGATGTTTGCATGTCCTGGAAGATCCCCTTAAAATATATGACCGATTTGATGAAATATTGAGTTTATTTGGTGTGACTTTAGAAATAACTGTGCATCATGATAAGAAGCCTTCCTATACCAGAACCTCATGTACAGAATGTTATGTGTAACTTGTGCATTATCCACTATTTTAAATTAAAAATAGCAGCTGGAGGAGACATACTGTGATACAGTAGTTATTTTTGTGATTAACATACTAAGAAGCAAGTAAAAGAATATATGAATTATAGTCAGAAATATTCTTTCAATAAATGCTACCCCGGCATGTGACCGTCATTACAGTGTTCATCAGTGGACATATATATATACAGTATATATATATATACAGTAAGTTAATGAAAGTGCATAGTTTGTAAATTTATAACAATGACTCCAGAAAACCAGGGTTCCTACTCCACTTACACTTGTTCTCTCTAAATAAAGGAAATATGCAAAACTTTTTTTTCCACGGGGTATAAAAAATGCTGTCTTGTTTGGCACTGATGCCATGGGACATGTTCTATACTAGGAAAGTGATTTCTCCACTGATTTCTTACCCTACGCACCTGTTTTTTTTTTAAGTTTTCAGATCTGTAATTACATGTGCTTGGCATTTAATACCTATGGGTAAAATTCCCAGTGCCTACCCAGTTGGAATACTGTGACAGACTGATTTATAATTAACTATCTATAAGTTATATAACACGGTTTCTGGGGAAATCCAAACTATGTCGTGGAACAAAGTTCTTTATAAAGATTATTTCTTTTCCTTCTTTCTCTGTTGTTCTCTCTTTTCTCACCATTTCTCTCATTTTTTGCTTTTTTTTTTTATCAGTTATTCTAAATTTTTGGTATTCTTTTTTTCCCAAACATATTTTATTGACATTTTACCTTCGTGAACATTAATTTAACTGACATTCGAGCCATAACCACAATGATAACACTTCAAATACTAACTTTTCATTTTGCAGAAGGTTCCGTTACAAATCAGTGTCTGTGCAAGGCTTTGTGGGTGACTTGCATGCTAATGAACAGATCTGTCTCATTGTAAACCATATGGTTTTTGTTGAATGCAGTCAATGATTTATAAGCTCAGAAAATTGTCTCATACCTTTATGCTTGTCTTTAGCCATAATTCATTTTATGCACACTACATTTGATGGATAAGCAAATCCATAGATAGCACAACAAAAGCAATATTTTTAAAGTTGGTATTGCCCATCTTCACCTGTAAAAACTACTTGATAGATACTGTTAACACAGATATTAAATAGGCATCATACAGGTAAAGCAATTTAGAGGAATATAGTTTTAATAGCATTTTTAATAGAGAAGACTTAATTTTGTTCATGGACAGGCCATTAATAAGATCCATAAATTGTATTTTACAGCTGCTCCAAAATGACGCCCCCCCCTTACTAAAATAAATTTTATCTTTCTAAACAATAACAATCATGTTTTTGTCCATAAGACATGCTGATCTACTCACTAAACTGATTGGCAGGATGAGGATTTGTACCACTGCCAATTCTATTACCTACCAGTACTGTGTAGCACTCATACAGACAGTTTAAACTCAAAAAAGTATTCCATTAAAGCTGAGGTGTCCACAAAGTAAGTCTGATTGTTGCAAATTATTTTTCCCCCTTCCATCACTTGTTTGTTCATTGACCAACATTGGAAGACACTGACCCAGTTTTACCATGGAACATTAGAATGAGGGACTATTGGGACAGCTTCATTTCAAGTTTCTTTAAGATAGGAGCACATGGATATTTATATTTCTGCCAGGGGTGGACACAGCTCTCGCCCATTATTTTCTTTGAGTGATAATATTCCTTAGTGCTGAAATAAATACAAATTATATCTAGTTCCCAAGTAAGACACATGCCCAACAATTTCAACACACATTTCAACCACACCAACTGTCTGAACAAGATTTTGATAAAACTATAGCAGGAAAGTAAAAACTACTCCATTTATATTAAACTTTTAAGGGGGCAACCTGTAGTAGACAGTAGAGTTCTATAGGTAACACTGGTTTATTTATGATGTCTAGTAAACACAAAGTAGCATTTTCTGTCTATCAATCTCTCTATTTTCTACTTTTATCTGTATTTGTGTGTATCCTCTATCTATCTCGGTATCTATTGTCTATCTGTATCTATCTCTTTATCTATTATGTGCTTGTCTGTCCATCTATTTATCTATCTGTTTTTCAATATTGATATTTTTTTTATTTGGGACAGTGCAGGAATAAACTATACACACAGATGAGGAATAAACTATACACACAGATGAGGAATAAACTATACACAGATGAAAAAGAGTCATTTTTTGAGATATATATTTTAGCATTAGTGTTATTAAAAAAAAAGCAATGCAGTGCCTCATTTGTTACAGTAACTCTTAACTAAATCTATAGATGTTCTACAAATGGAAATGTTAAATTGTAACAGTATATAATAACAATGATTCTTTGCATTTTAAACTCAAAGCTATTACTGAACCAGAAATTTTCTTCTTTTGTACCAGTGAACACACGACTAAATGTATTATTTCAACTATATAATCAGACTGATTATAGGGTTTGTTCACATGTTCTATTAACTTTTAGAATAACATGAAAGAAAATTGCTTTCAAATATAATAACCTGTGCTCACATCAAAATACAATATCAAGTAAATTGCACATAAATTTAATTCAGATCTCTTAAACAAACGTGTGTATGTACTTTGTGGAGTGGGTAAGTGGGAGTCACGAATGCCATTACCATACTAAATCCTTTCATCCATCATGCATCTGTCTCTTGGTCCATACTTCTGTTTTTTTACAATATGAAATCATACTACGTAAGCAGTAATGGATGACTTCTTCAGCTTTTTATTTAAGTGTTCTATATAATATAGATAATATAATTCTGTAGGAGTTTGACAATGCATAGATAATTAGCTGGGTGCCAGCATACCTGTGTACATACATCAGTTTGTCACCACCAAAAATAGTAGAAAAGTAATCACAGGACAAAAAAACAACAACATGTCATATCTGTAAAAAAAGGTAATTTATCTGGACCTCTGGAACCACCAACAACCCAAAGAAAAAATAGATATCTTTTAACAGCCAACATAAAGATTTCCAAGATTACGGGTGAAATGTAATAAAATCGAAAATATCGATATTGATATTACTGATATTGTGAAATTGAATTATTTTTACCAATTTTGCAATATTGATATTTTCAATTTCATTAAATTTCACCCGTATACAAGTAGGCAGAGGAGCAGCAGCCTTGGATGGGGTTGTAGTTGGGACATAATTATTTGTGTGTATGTGCAATATATCACCTTCTTAACTTTAGGCATGGTGAAACTAGCTGAGTTTTTTTTTTTTTAATTAGGCATATTATTTCCTATGGTGAAAAACAGAATACCCTGTGTGGATTATCCCACAGGAAACAAAGGATACTGTTTTTACAACTCCTCTGAATTCAGCTACTGTAAACCCAGCCTAAGGTACTACTTGTACAGTAAATGCTGTTTCATCCTAACATTACCATTACTTGTTTACATGCTGATGAAGGCAGACTGTTTTGTTTTATAACTCATAATGCTTCAATGGTAATTGTGTTTTTCAGAAGCATTGTCCTCTTTGAAAAACAAACAAACAAACAGATTCTTAATTTCTTTAATTTAGAACATGTACAGAATAGTATAATACTGTATATAATTCACATGATACTTGCAAGCCACCCTCCCAATAAATCAAACACCTTAGAAAACAGTTTATTTGAAGAAGTGGAACAATATATTTTTAAGAAGCAAAGGATAGTTCTTATGCTTGTTTTCCATACACTTAATGTGAACATCTGGACAGTGTTAAGATCCCTACCTGTGCACCATTACAAGCCAAGGGTTAAAATGCTAAATGCAGACCTGCAAGGAAGCTGACACTTTTGCAATTATCACTGCTGATGCTATTGTTACCTCTGCCAAATAGCCTCTTAACAAACTCAGAGTATAATTAGAGCCCTGCTATGTTTTTAATGGGCTGATGCTATTTTAGTCTACTAACACCTGCATTTTCTGTCCTTATTCTGCTTTTATACATAACCTTAAATAAATTGCCATCTGTAGTTTGAAAGTCTGTGAACTTGAATTAAGCATGTATTAACACTCCTGTAGGATTGGAGTTTTTATGCCATGTAAATATAAAATGTAATAGCAGTTGCATTGTGTTATCTTGTAGCATTTTTCATATATATATATACAGTATATATATATATATATATATATATATATTTTCAGAAA
>WMED01027469.1:0-10621 GCA_019650415.1 Pipa parva | reverse complement strand
CATTTAAGGCATTCCACTCTCTTTCCCCACCCTACATTTCCTCACTCTTATGTCTGTATGCTCCGCGGCGTCCACTGCGTTCCTCTAACAGCAACCAACTTTGCGTACCTCATACTAATATTGCCCTTTCTTGTCTTAAACCCTTTTCACTCTCTGCCCCTCACCTTTGGAATTCTTTACCCCTTTGTCTCAGACAGGTACATTCCCTCTCCACCTTCAAAACCAAATTGAAATCCTATCTGTCGGAGCACTAGCACTGATTATCATTCAATTTATGTATAATTTTTATATTTAATATCTGTATATATATTGTATTTATCGATTTATTCACTGTATCTATATCTATTTTGATTTATTTATTTGTATTTATGGACCTATGACTCCAGCTTTTATTGTCCTATCTGTGTATGCAAGTCTTCCTCTCACTTAGATTGTAAGCTCCTTGGGGCAGGGACCTCCAACCTCTTGTGTCAATCACTACCTAGCACTTAATTTGATGTACCCTTGTTATATTTTACTTGTATTGTTTAATGCACTTTTCCCTTGTTTGTATTGTACTTGAATCGCTGAATTATACAGCGCTGCGTAAATTTGTGGCGCTTTATAAATAAAATTATACATACATACATACTATCTATTATGAAGGAAGTAGCATATATAATATGATAATATGAAGATAAGCAAAAGTTTCTACACTGTATAATGTGATCTTAAAATATATACTGTCTTTTTTTAATGTACTGTCACTTTAAGAATATAATTCAGTAGATTGGAGGGACTCTATGATGTCACTGGTGTAAGGGGTTATTTATGGGTAATTGCTTTCTGTTCATTCAGCTTAAGAAATAAATATTTCTTCACTAATGGGGTTGTCTTCCATTCTCTCTCCCTCTCTAACCAGTATATATCTACTGGTTATATATGTCCTGCATCTGCATGGATTCCATGAAGCAGCTATGGACCGACTCACTCATTATTTTGACTGTGATGATAACAACTGCTAGAGATAATTATGATTGTTAAAAATATTTTTCTGTGTTGCTGATATTAATATAAAATGTTATACAAATTTGTAACTTACCATTTTGTAATTACAATGACATGTGAGTCTTTAGGGTTTATCTGTTTAACTTTTTTAATTTCTTTTCTCAATATATCAATAGTCCTCTGAGCAGCATTATCAATTTGAGTGACTTTTATGTTTAAACAGGTCAAGTGTGGGTTTCTTTTTGCTGTTTGTTTAATTTAATTAAGCTTAATAAAGACAAGCTTGGGAGAAAAAGACCGATTTCGCTTTTTCGAGTTTGTTCCATGTAAATATCGCTGATTGATCTTTAAATATTGATTCATATTTTTTTATCAATTTTTACCGATCAAAACTTTTCAATAAAATTTTTCAAATGGATTTTTGGATGGAAAAGTTGCCATACTTTACATTAGTACTTGGGCTTCTTTTTCATCGCAAAATCCAAACAAAAAGTTTCAGTTGGTAAAAATTGATGGAAAAATATTGATCGATATTTACCGATTGAACAGCAAAATTTAAAGAGAATAAACTCAAGAAAGGTGATATCGGCCTTTTTGAGTTTAGTAAATTTCACCCAAGAAGAGAATGTCCAATTAATTCTCAAAAATATGGCTTCATAGCTCTTGTGCATATAAAATGTTTTAATTAATATTCCAAAGTCATTTTTTTAAATAGCATGACTTCCATTTGATACCCCTTTGAGGCTCTTTCTAAAGATCTAAATCTAATGATTTAATATACAAATAGATCTAAAATGCAATTCAGTAAAGTGAAACTAGAAAAAGTGCACAACATAATCAGAAAAGTATGTCAAATAATTAAAAAGATTTGGGATAAACTATAGATGATGTTCATTATAATAGCAAATGAAAAAATATAATAGGAAGTATACTTCAAACCATAATGCAATTTCTAGGGATCATTTTCAAAAGCCAAAGATATTAACCAACCTAGACAAGTGAAGGAGAAAGCTATTGTTCAATACTATCTCTCAAGTGGATAACCACAAGGCAAATAATTTAAAATATTCAGGTTTATAAGAAAATATACTGTTTATGTTAGTGACATATACATATGCAACTAGTTTTTTAATGTATTTTAATGATAGTATTTTTTGCCTCATTTCATTTTCAAAGAATTATGGTCCACTTAATACTCCTTACAAATGTGTATACTCCAGCAACTTGTACTGTCAAAGCCCTAATTTAAAGAAAATCCAATTCAATAATACATCAAGAAGATCAAGAAAAGGCTTGATTAATCACCTTGCTTAATTGAATTTTCGACATGTGAAGGTGTTAGCAATGAAACCAATTATAACCTTTGTAATCAATTTTTAATAAGATGGCTTATATATGATTTTGTAGATCATCAATGTTTTGTTTAGTTTGCAGATGATAAATTAACATCATTAATATCATTTTTATTGAGAAAAATGAAAAAAAAGAACAGTCAAGGAGATAATAAACCTTTCATAGAAATGCATATGATAAAAACAAAGTGGAACAGCTCCTGTACACAAACCAGTGAAATAATTCCACCATATATAATGTCCCAAATGTTTTATTATAAAACCAGTGCAAAATGGCATATTCTAATTGATGGAGCAGACCTGGAAAAACTACGGCCCGCGTGCCGCATCCTGCACCTCCAGATTCCTAAGACCGGCCCGCCGCAAGATGCAAAAACAGGAAAACAGGGGACGTGGCCAATCACCATAGGCGTCAGCACAATAGACACCCCCCCTCCCCCGGGCCCTCTGAAGCCATCCGGGCCATTCATGCGGCCTGATAGCAAAAATAATTGCCTACTCTGTGATAGAGGAATGTACTGTATATAGTAGTGCACTCCAGTTTGCTACTTTAAAGGTGGTGCAAAATTCTTGGATGCTAGGCCAACATCACTGTGTGTGGATAGAATTCTTGTTGAAAAGAAAATATACAGGTGCTGCTACATTTCGGGGGGCATAACCACCTGACGAAGAGTACTTATACCCCCGAAACATAGCAGCACATGTACATCATACCTCTGGTTAAATAAACAAGGTTATACACCAGAACCATGTAAACTTGAACATTTATTATGGAAAAGCTAAACTTATATTTCAGCTGGTTTTCAAGAAGGTTTAAACAGATCTAAAGTTTCAACTGAAATGTCAGCAACAATAGAAGTTGCCTTTGTCAGTGATTTTTTCAGTTATTTAAAGTTTTGTGGGAAAGGAAAAAAAAGGTAAGATGGGAAAAGAAAAAAGTGTTCCAACATAAATAAGTACATAAAATAATGGTAAGAGTACTAGCTAAGGTAGATAAATGTTCATAAAGTCAAGATATCCCTTAGGAAGCCTACAAAAGAAAAGCTAGAAGGTTTTACAATCCATTCTATCCAAAGAGTTTTGAAGTATATCTATGGGATGTGTGCCCTTTCAGTCAGAGGAACATTTCTGAGATCAGTCATTGATGTTAGATGAGAACATCTGACTCACAGTTGGCTTACCAATGTATCCCAATGGTGTGTAATGCAGTTGAGTTCTGGATTCTGTGCTAGTTGCTCATGTTTGTTCACACTAAACCATACTCAGCAACACTCTTTTTGCTGGAACAGAAATTCTCCTTTAACATAAAGTTACAAACATGCAATAATCTAAACTGTCTTTGTATTCTGTAGTATTGACATCAGCTTCAACCAGAAATAATGGTCCTAGCTTAAACACCGAAAAATAGCCACAGACCAATATAAATAGAAGGGCAATCCTATCTCTGTTAATCCGAAATTCACCACAATGCATGTTTATTGTGTTTTACCTTCACATAATTAATATATTGGATGAATAAAGCACCTCCATATATTAAAACAAATATTTTATTAGGAAACTTTAAAAACATTCTGATTGAGTTCAAGAACTCCACGGGTTGTTTTTTTTAATCAACCAAAATAATTTTTTCTTACAATGGAATTCTGTTCTTTAACAGCATCCCTTTGCGGTTAAAAAAAAAACATGTAAAACAATCTATAAATGTATCCAGATTAAATTCACCTTGTTACTTTTTTATCTCCGATAATCACTTGAGCTTTAAAGTATCCAAGATTTGTATCCATAGTTCTTCTTTGATCAATAACTGATTTAACTACCTCCCACCATTATGCAGGGTCATATTAGGTTTGAGTGCAATTGCTCAATCATGGAAATTCATGCTCCTGATGCGCAGTTCATATGCTGATGTCATTTCTAGAGTTAGTTTGGAACTCTGATCGGTAGGCACGGTATGATATAGCACTCATGTTGTCTACAGGGTAATGGCTGAGCTGTTGATACACTTAAGATGATTTTACTTCATCATAGTAACAGTTGATTGGGGTAGATCTAGTAGGTTTTGTTTCATGTGTTGAATTTTAAATATACACCATGCCAATCCATACAGGATATTTTTTATTTGTTGTTATTGCATGTGAGATGTGTAAAATTGCCAATGCAAAGTAATGTAAGTTAGCAAATGCATGGCTTATCCAGATGCCCTTTGATAAAGGAACAGATGGTTACGAAAGGTTTTAATCATGTAGAATAGGATGATCCTGGGGCCCTAATTCACCATTGTGCGAAGTGAGCCGCGAAGCATTCGGCTCACTTCGCAAATGGTGTTATGCACCAGCTGATGTCCTGCAAAGAAAGAAAATTGAAGTTTGATAGCGGCAATAGACAACCAAACAGGAATGTGTATCCTGGAGAGTCAATAAGTTTAGAAAGCTCTTACATCATCAGGAGTGTAATGAAGGGCAGTCTAGTCTATCTGGCCAGTGTTATAGTAGTCAAGTGTAACAAATGTACAAATGACATCCCACAGCATCATTCTAGAATTAGCCATCAGCCAAACAAAACGTAAATAAAGAAAGAACAAATCACATTATATTGGCAGAGGACTGGAAAACAAATGAACTTCACGCTCTTCATGCAGAAAAAGTTTATTCATTATTCAGTGGCTTGATGTGCAAAAAGCCTCACACTTCAGGCATCTAGATTTTAAAGTCCCTATAGATGAATTGTTTCCCTATGTATTCCCTATTTATTTACTTTACATTGATAATGTGTTATCAGTAGCTACAGCCCTTTCGCTATAAAATGTAAGTGGGAAAGCAGCAACTTTTCAAGTAATGTTCCGGTTGCCTGAAGTAGAGAGGCACTTAGGGGGTTACTTACTAAAGTCTGAATTGTTGCGTATAGGTGTGAATTTCGCAAGATAAAGACAGTCGCAATAGGCTGCTACTGTCGCAATCGTGTCTTTATAATGAGAATATTGTCGCAGTCGCGACTTTATTATGGGAAAATTTCTTCAATTTTAACTTTAAAAAATTGTCGCAACTTTACAATGGGGAAATTGTTGTGGATTTGCTATGGGAATCTGCTGTTTGCAAATTCGATAGTCGAATTCGCACCTTAGTGAATAACCCCCTTAAATGTTACATCCACCTTTTGTCCTACATTTTGTTGTGGAAGTTGGGGGGGGCACTATCTTGGTGAGCTGATCACAGGAAATTAAAGGTAGTGCTGGGGGAGGATCGATGTGGCATTAAACACTAGAGCAGACAGAGCCGGACCAGGGAAAAGGTAGGTAGAAACAAGGAAAAGGAGGGGGGCAAGCACCAAAGGAGCCCCCTCCCCCCCCCCCTTCCAGCAGTGCCCTAGGTGGCTGCGTACCCCTTGTCCTGGCCCTGGTATGTGGAGCCCTGCCATCAGCCCCCCCCCCCCTCCCCAACTTGTGGAGAAGACAAGCCGGTGAATTTGGAGCAGGACACCTAGTTGTATTTGCTCCTTTGACACACTCTGATGCTTAGTCAATAGTAGAAATACAGTACATGTGCACACACACACACCAAGTGATGCAAAGTGCTTCTTTAGATCGCAACTACTGTAGTCACCTGAATTGGTTGCAAATTTGCCAGATCTCAGTTTGGTCAATAAGCGAACACGGGGAAGTGGAGATTAGATGTGAACTCAGAGCTTTACACAACCATTCGAACCTTTAGCCAATAAAGCCCTATTTGACATAATCATTCTAATTATTTTTTTAAGTTTAGCAAAAGGTTAAGTAACTCCATCAGCCAAATTGAACATATTTAAAAAATGTAAGTATGAATAGGATGATTACAAACATGCATAAAATCCACAGCACAATTAGTTATTCTGTGTTGCCTTGCCAAGTTGTCAATAAAAAAACCAAAACAACTCAATGGAGTTTCATATTTCATTACTATAGAATTTGTCCTGCAACCACCTCAAAACATATTGCAGTGATATCATGTGCTTCATTTACATTGCATTCAAATGGTAACCATTGCTGAAAATAACTCGAATGTATACACAATCTAATAACGCTTTCCAGTGCCAGGATATGGTTTAATTGTGCCCTGAGTAACAATACCAAAATGCTCCCCCCTCAAAAGCAGTCTCCCCTCCATTGAGCCCCATGCAGTGTAGCAGTACCCCCATATAGTTCAATGCAGCACAGCAGGTAAAGTGGTGCAATGTAGTGTGTGGCTCTGCAATTTTTTAGTTCCTTTGTCTCATCCACCCTTTCTCAATATTGTGGTGCCCCAATATTCACTTTCCATACACTGTGCTGACCTAACCCCACCTATCATCATCCTCCACTGCCCCACAACACTCCTATTCCGCATTCTGCACTGTCCCAATGTCCCAACAACCACCCAATTGCACCATACTGTGCTACCCCAATAACCCTCCATACCATGCCCCCCCCCCCCCATATTGTGTTGCCCCTTCCAGTCTCGGCAAGACAACTCTTTTGCTCTCGCCGAGACTGGAATCCCTTTAATGCGCTCGCTGATGTCCGCATGCAGGACATCAATGAGTGCATAATACAATTTGCGAAGTGAGCCGAAGGATTCGGAGCTCACTTCACTGAATGGTGAATTCCCCTCTAGACATACTGTATAATAAACAGCAGTAACATACTAACATACCTCCATTTGTACATATCTTGATGATAGCACTAGTATTACCCTGCTGTTTTCAGCGCAATATTGTGCTGTATATGCCTCCTTCATTTTTAGTATCGTTTCTCTCTCCGCTGGCAGCCCCTTTAATTAATGGAGTCATTAGCAAAAACAAAAGTGGCACTGTAAACAAGCTGCTCCCTGGCATCAAGCTCTTAATTAGCTGAAAATGACAGTTTTGCTGTTTTGATGCTCTAAACAGTTGTATAAAGTGCAGAAATGATCATTTTTAGCCCGGCTTTGCCGCTTGATAGATTTGGACTATGTTACATTGTTACACTTCCTTATAATACATTTAGATCTAATATCCTGCTATTTTTAACATATGAATAATAAGTAATGCTTATGATATTTGTCCACTTGGTTATTAACAATATTGCTCTTTTTTGCACAGTTTGCCATATTTGTCACTACTGATAACAATACAAAAACTACAAACTTTTGTCATTTTCAGAAAAATAAAAATTCTGTTGAAGATGAGCTATTTTGCAAGTCCGCACCCATTGGAGACATCACTATACACTGTCTGTGAGCATCATTTGGATTGACAAGCTACTTACAATATACTGTGGCGCTTCCTGTTTATTTTTTTATATTACTATAAACAAAATTGTGTGTGTGGGAGGTCCTGTTGTTTCCAGTGTTCAGTTTTCACTCTTTCTTGTGCCCCATTCAGAAGAGATGCCACATTTGTGACTGACTGTGACTGTAAATAGAGTGTAAATTTAGGAGTTATGATGATTATCTTAGTCCCTGACATGTTCAATTTCTGGAATTGCTTTGACATCCGGGACAGAATTGCTAGGTTACTGATTGAAACCTGATAGAGAGGCAAAGGTTAAGGGTCAGGTGTGAAGAGGGAATTGGATGTCATTGGCGTACAGACGATAACTAATGAGCTCACTGGGGAATTTATGTAATAAATGCAGAGGGGCCAGAACAAACTGAATGGAAACAAAGTTTGACATATGTAGGATATAAAATAGGTAGTATAGAGTTATTTTAAATAATTAAATTATACAAAAAGATGGAGATTTTTAGGAATGTGATGGTATTTGTGCCTGACGAGATGATAATTGTTACTGACCCTGGTTATTATAGTTCGGTATAATTATAGTATTCTTGCTATACTTGTGAGGATGACCTAGATAATGATTGCGAATTTGGATAAGAGAAGATAATAAACAAAGTAAAAGTGGAGTTAATGTATATTTTTATTTATAAAGCACTACTAACTTATGCAGCACAACAATACAGTTATAATACAGACATTACAATGTACAAGCTTAAAACAGGACCATACATGCTAACTTATGTGCCAAACAGTTGTTGAGACAAGAGTATTGAGGTCCCGGACCCATAGAGTTTACAATCTAAATGACTGTTTCCTTAGGATCCAATATACAAATAAACAATTATCAATACAATGACATAATTTATTCAGTCTTTCAGCACTGAGTGCCCGAGCAACCCAGCTTTTAAATCTCCCGCTGCTAATTAGGACAACAGGAGCGCTCCCAACACGCACACCAGTGCAGTGTCACAGAGGAGTGAGCCAGCGGCGAGCATGCTGCCGGCAATGGTTAAGAGCCTCACAGACTTGGTTCATGCGCCTAGGAGAGGTTCGCACAGGAGCCGTGCTGACAGGTAAGCGGCTGGAATGGCATCTGACAGTGACAACAGTTACTGGGATATGATAAGACTGACGTCACTGCCTTTCATTCTCCTCACTCCGCATGACTTCTCATCCTACTTCTATCCAACTGACTATACCACAATACGCATCTGACAGTGATCACCGCTGTCCACCTGTTTGACAACTGTATTCTCTACTTAGTCAATAACAAGAAGTGAATTTGCGTCAGTTTTGGAGATGTGACTCGAATTGTAGTAAGGTGAATTCGACAGTTGAATTCGTACTTTTGTTAGTGAGACTCATGATGTACCCATTTGAAAAAAGTGCTGACAAAGAAAACATGATATTAAAATCATTGAGATCACACAGCAAATATATGTAAACAAATATCACTGTACAATTTATAAAAACTGCAGTTTCATCTAAAGTTTCTTATAAAATAATAGACTTTTTTTACCAAATATACATAAAAAATCAGCATGAGGGTTGCCATGTAAAAGTCACAATTCTTCACGACTCATGTAAGGAACTCGTGACAGTATGAATATTAATGACATGAACATGTAAAACTGATACTATAAATAGATCCCGAAGCTAAGCATTTGTACATTTAAGTTATTATAGGATCCCCAAAGTATATTTATTACTAAATCACCACTGAAGACTTGGAACTCCAATCCATCTAGAAATTGGGAACTAAATAAAAACGATCCGTGTAAAATTCACCTCTTTTTATTAGAAGTGCGTAACACCCAAATGCTTCCCAAAACAGTGCTGCTGATTCCAACTCTGGGATCTCCTACACTTGGCAGGGTCATGCCAAGAAAGCTGGTGGATCTGCCTCTGTGACAACCCGCTTTCCTCATAATAATGTAATTGGAAAAAATAGCTGAGCTTTAATAGTATTTTTTTATTTCTTTACCACCTTACTGTCCTAAACTAAATTAAAAATCTGCTAATTGATACATCAGATAAATATATTTGCTTCATGCTACTCCAAGGAATACAGCCCACAAATTAGAAGAAAAACCACCTCATGTACTGTATAGTCAAGGGCTCCTTTACCTTACTGAACTGGCCCTTCTGCTTTTCATATTGTGCCCACAACCTAATATAGACAATAGCACTTGTATGTATGCATGTATTTATTAATTTATGTAGAGCTTATATTTTAGGCTACACTTTTAAAGAGATTCACCATTCACTTCAGTCCCTGCTCCATGGAGCTTATATTCTAGTTTCCCTTTTCAGTCACACACATAGACAGATGTATGTTTTTGGATTGTAGGAGGAAACCCATGCAGGTGCTGGGAGAGCATTCAAACTCCATGCAGATGAAGTCCAGGGTGGAATTGAACCCAGAATCCAGTGCTAATCACTGAGACACCACACTCAGTATAATTTGGTATACTGTATCCCCAGTATTATCCCCCTTGAATTTCTGAATAAATTTTCCAAACAATATACAAAATATTTCTAAGGGTGAACTTGATGGTAGAGTGAGTTAAAGATTAACCAAAGCCAGCAGCACTTTTTTGGTTGTTCTAGCTAGCAAAACAAACTCCTGAACTTTTGTACTCCATTCACTTATATCAAGAGAAACTTTGCTCAAGAACAGTGCTGAACAGCGCTCACCAGATATGAGTAAAACAGCTTAGAAAAATCAATCAATGTCTCACTGAACACAAGAACAATTTCCAACATTTTTACAAGACTGTGTTTCATAAAAATATTTTTTTCAACCCATAACATGAAAGTAAGGTTAATAATATACTGTAACTTAGATTACAAAATCTTCAGTTTTATCCAAATTAGTTAATATAAAAAACTACTCTATCTAGAATTTTGTATGACCTCCATGATTCTTAAAGAAACAGTTTAGGCACCACGTTATTTGCTGTCTGTTTGGCACTGTTAAATAAAAGTTAAATAAACGCTTTCTGTCATAT
>WMED01027468.1:0-10621 GCA_019650415.1 Pipa parva | reverse complement strand
AATGAGTGTGATGATGTATGAGGCCGGGGAAGGAGAAGAAGGAGCTGCATGCTGGCTTCTTTGTCAGCCAGCGCTGCGCAGGAAGCTTTGGGGGAAGCATCGGGAGCCGGCTAATTACAGCACAGCTCATGCTGTGACTGTAATCAATCGGCTCAGTATAAGGTAAGTATTTTAATACTTGTTTTTTATTTTTTTGACTTTAGGTCTCCTTTAAAATAAGATATGTGCAGTGTGCATAGGGATTTTCATAGATATTTTTTTAATGTCCGGTCCTCCATTGGTCTGAGGGACCATGAACTGGCCCCCTGTGTAAAAACTTTGGGGACCTCTGCTTTAGATAATTTAATTTTCAGGATATGTGCCTAATTTTTAAAACTAAATAATTATAGATACAAATTGCAACTTGTTGAAGCACACATTGAATATACTGTATAGTAACTATAAATAATATATAATAACTATAAATGCATTTGAGACATTTTCTATTTTGCTGTTACTGTTCTTCAGCTAAATATTTGAAGAAATGTTTCCTTCTGTATATGTTGTAGAACACTCTGTGTACCATGCAGCCCTCATCCAAAGAGGATTCCAGTCGGCCTTGTTTCAGCAAGGAAGATGTAAAGCAGATTGTAGACGAACGAAATGAGCTCAAAACAAACCTATTCCTTGTTAATGAGGAACTAAAATATTATCAGAGGTACTACATTAGATCTGTTTTGCTACTTTGTACTGTTTTATCTATTGTGTTTGTACTTTTGCTAGTAATCAGCTGCTTGCAATTGTGCATCAGTTCTGCTTATGCTATTGAAAGGGAGCTATACAGTAATCCTATTACATCTTTACTTATGCTATGCTATACCTTAGTGCAGTGGTCAGCAACCTTTGGCTCTCAAGCCAGATGTGACTCTTTTGATGGCTACATCTTTGACTGTAGCGAGTGATGCTCACATGCAAGCACCGCTTGTTACAGTCTGGCAGCTAATCACCGGCAAGAGCTGTAGAGATAAAGCTCTCTCAGGGCTTCCGGGTTGCTAGCCAATCCAGAGTCTCTGATGTTGCAGCGCTTCCAGGTTGCTAACCAATCTGGAGCCACTGATATCACCTATAATGACGTCTCATAGGAAGTCAGCGGCTCCGTAGACGAAAGGGCTGAGCAGAGATGCACTATATGGCTCTCTCAGCCAGAAAGGTTGCAGACCCCTGCCTTAGTGAAAAGTGTTTCTCCCCAGTAGTTGTTTCATGTGAATCAGAATGATTGTGAGAGGCTTTGTAAACATCTCTGCAGAAACTACCTTTCTTTTTGTTCATATTTTTATTTAATTGTAGCTGATGGTGCAATGCTGCTCGCTCTGCTTAAGTGAACCGCTAATTGCTCATTAAAATTTTTTGTTGCTCCTAAATCCTCTGGCTTGTTTTGGACTGTTTCATTTTGGCCATCTGGCTCCTATCTTATGGTGTATAGAGTTTGCAAGTGCTGTTTTCTATCTTGTTTGTTTAGTGAGCTGCTGAATGATGAAAGGATTCCAAAGCTTCTGATGCATGGAATGAAATCTGCAGTAAGAAAGCAACGCAAAAAGATCAAGGCTAAGATGCTTGGGATAATGGAATCTCCAGCCAGCAGGTCAGAACCACAGTAGCCATGACAAGGTGCACATGTGTTATTGTTAAGTCTGGCATAATTACCTGTATGTTGGCAACTTGGTTATTCCCCTTCCCCTCCCCCTCCCCCTCCCCCATACACACCCTTGCACATATACAGTTAGGTCCTTAAATATTTGGACAGAGAAATTTCTCTAGTTTTTGTTCTGTACATTACCGCAATGAATTTTGAACAAAACAATTCAGATGCAGTTGAAGTTCAGACTTTCAGCTTTAATTCAGTGGGTTGAACAAAATGATTGCATAAAAATGTAATGGACTAAAGCATTTTTTAAACACAATCCCTTCATTTCAGGGGCTGAAAAGTAATTGGACAAATTAAATAATTGTAAATTAAAATGTTAATTTCTAATACTTGGTTGAAAACCCTTTGTTGACACTGACTGCCTGAAGTCTTGAACTCATGGACATCGCCAGACTCTGTGGGGGTGATTCACCATAGTGCAAAGTGAGGTCTGGATCCTTCGCCTCACTTCGCACAGACTGTTGTACGCTCGCTGATGTCCTGCACACGGACATCAGTGAACGCTTTAAAGGGATTCCAGTCTCGCCGAGATCACTCGAGTCGCCTCACCGAGACTGGAATCCCTTTAAAGCGTTCACTGATGTCCGTGTGCAGGACATCAGCGAGCGCATAACAGTCTGTGTGAAGTGAGTCGAAGGATCCGGACCTCACTTCACACTATGGTGAATTCCCCCCTGTGTTTCCTCCTTTTTACTGCTCTGCCAGGCCTTTTGCTGCAGCAGTTTTCAGTTGCTGTTTGTTTGTGGGCCTTTCTGTCTGAAATGTAGTCTTTAAGAAGTGAATTGCATGCTCAATTGGGTTCAGAACAGGTGGCTGACTTGACCATTCCGGGATATTCCACTTTGTTGTTTTAACAAACTCCTGGTTTGCTTTGGCTTTATGTTTTGGGTCATTGTCCATCTGTATTATGAGATGCCGACCAATCAAATTGGCTACATTTGGCTGGATTTGAGCACACAGTATGTCTCTGAATACCTCAGAATTCTTACGGCTGCTTCTGTCCTGTATTAAATCATCAATAAACACTAGTGACCCAGTGCCACTGGCAGCCATGCATGCCCAAGCCAATACACTGCCTCTGCTGTGTTTTACAGATGATGTGGTATGCTTTGGATCATGAATTGTACCACGTTATCACCATACTTTTTTTCTTTCCATCAATCTGGTAAAGCTTGATCTTGGTTTCATCCGTCCAAAAACAGAACTGTGCTGCCTTTTTTTAGATTTTTTTTTTAAAGCAAAATCCAATCTAGCCTTTCTATTCTTGAGGCTTATGAGTGGCTTGCACTATGCAGTGAACCCTCTGTATTTACTTTCATACATCTCTTTATGGTAGATTTGGATATTGATACACCTTCATCCTGGTGAGTGTTGTTCACTTGGTTGGCTGTTGTGAAGGGGCTTCTCTTCACCATGGAAATTATTCTGGGATCATCCACCACTGTTGTCTTCAGTGAGCGTCCAGGTCTTTTTGCATTGATGAGTTTACCAGTGCTTCCTTTCTTTCTCAGGATGTACCAAACTGTAGATTTTGTCACTCCTAATATTTTATCAATTTCTCGGATGGGTTTGATCTGTTTTCGCACCATAAGAATGGCTTGTTTCACCTGCATGGAGAGCTGTTTTGACCATGTTTTATTCACAGCAAAATCTTCCAAATGCAAGCATCACACCTCAAATAAACTTCAGGCCTTTTATCTGCTTTATTGAGAATGAAATAACAAAGGAATTGCCCACACCTGCCCATGAAACCGCCTTTGAGTCAACTGTCCAATTACTTTTGGTTCCTTTAAAAGTAGGATGGCACATGTTAAGGAGCTGAGACTCCTAAACCCTTCTTCCAGTTTTAATGTGGATACCCTCAAATGAAAGCTGAAAGTCTTGACTTTATATTCATGTCCATTATATAACTATAACTTGAATATGTTTCAGTAAACAGGTTAAAAAACAAAATTGTATCAGTATCCAAATGTATATGGACCTAACTGTACATTCATGCTCTCTTAGACTAAAGACTATTATCAGCACAAGAGTTATTTCAGAGGAAGTAGGTTAACTAGTAGCAAGTTGGGCCTTGATGCAAAATTTGGGACTGGGGCCGCCTTTCCTTCCTGTCCTTCTTATCCAGTTAGTACTAAATTTTGAATCCTGTTTTATTGTTTTTCTCATCTCCTTTAGTCCCTGTGTGCTGGCTATTTTATAATGCAGTTATTGTTTTTATGCAACACTTGTAATTACTCACCTGTATAGGGGGTCACTGCTGCAAAGTCTTATCAGGACCCAGCTGCTTAAATGGGTGGAGATGTGTGGCCACTGGGCACTAGATATGAAAAAGAGGTCACTGTATAATCCCACTTGTAGAGGTTTAGGGAGGTATAGAATTGGAACTAAGAATGTGCTGATGCCTGGAGCATTGTCCACTGGGCTGCAAACAGTGAGCCCAGACACTTAATTGTCCATTGGGCTGCATGCAGCCTTGGCATATTTGGGGCTATTTGTTATACATCTATATGTAAGAACCCACTTGTACTGTTTGTGCAGCTTAACCACCAGGATTTTTTTTATCATGGCAGTACTGGTTATAACAATTCTTTGTTTCTATATTTTCTGATGTATTGACACACTCTTGAGAAATGGAGTGCTTTGAAACTTCACAGTGGTACAGCAGTACTGTTCATTGAAAACTGGGGATTGATTTTAAATGTTTCTAAATATCTATTTTACATGTAAATCTGAGGGCTGATTATAAATATTTTCTTAATAGGTATTATTCTTTTAAACCTGGGGGGTAATTATAAATATTTCTTAATATGTATTATTCTTTTAAACCTGGGGGGTAATTATAAATATTTCTTACTAGGTATTATTCTTTTAAACCTGAGGGCTGATTATAAATATATCTTAATAGGTATTATTCTTTTAACCCTGGGGGGTAATTATAAATATTTCTTAATATGTATTATTCTTTTAAACCTTGGGTTTCAGTACAATGCTTTTCTTCCAGCAGTAGTGAAGAAGAGGACAGAACATGGACGTCAAACGCAGACACTGTGGACTCCAAGCCCCCCGATTCCAAAATCAAAAGTTTGTAAGGATTTTTATCACCCTTAAAATATAGAAAATAATAGATTACTAAATTAATTAATTGATAAATGTATATTAAGTCTATACTGGAATGGCAGACCTGGCCCTGTTAGCAAGATTTATATTAGATATTAATATTGGCTATTATTAGATAGTAGCTCTTTGCCAGTTATATGTATAATGCACATAATACAAAACATATGCAAATCATATTATAATCTGACCATGTTCCCTAAGGCTGGGATACAAACAATGTGGAAACTACAGTAGCTATTCCAATCAACAGTTCTACTGATCTATATATTTGTCATGAGTGATGGCTGCCTTCAACATGCAAGACAATGGGTAAACTTGCATATTGTTATAGTATTCTAAAAGGAAAATTAAAGGCAATTCACAGGCATTAGTGAAAAAACAAGTGCTATTTTTTTTTCTCTCAAAAACACCATATTTTATTAAATATATTTATGTTAATGTTTCAATCTCAGCAGACACTTTAATGAAGCCAAACTTCTACAAGTGAAATCCTGATGTAAATCATATTTAATAAGCTCATGGCATTATTTTCATAAGGCCTGCAGTCTCTCTTGTAGTTAATAGCCAATTTTAAGAATCCTTGCTAATGTATTCTTTTTGTTTGTATCTCTCCATAGGTTTGGTATGTGGTATAGCAAAGAGGCAACTGATGCAGGACCCTGGGAGATTATTAATCCTAAAGAAATAAAACTAGCACACACAGAGGAAACCAATAGTGGAAGCCAATGAATTATGGGTTATGACACCTTAGGTCTGT
This sequence comes from Pipa parva, assembly GCA_019650415.1. NCBI lineage: Eukaryota > Metazoa > Chordata > Amphibia > Anura > Pipidae > Pipa > Pipa parva. The sequence goes on along the minus strand of WMED01027468.1, from coordinate 5,060 downwards.
CATATTCATTTCCTTGTACTTCTGTTTCTAATTGTGATGAACCTTTATAGTTCCAGGAAGTTGCTATTCTTATGGCCCCTATCTACTCTTCCTGCTCTGGGAATGCATTTCATCTGTGTCCAGCATGGTGCCATGGCATAGTCCCACAACATGTGAAAAATGTATATATTGAGTGAAAGAGGTCTATTTTTCTAACACTATTTTATTAAATATCCATTTTAAAACTTTTTTTGTGTTTTTTTTTTTTAAGGAAAATTATGTGCTTACTGTACATAATTTTCTTACATATTAAGAAAATATCCTATATATTTCCAGTGCGTATGACTATCACAGAAACACCAGAAATAAAATATGTGAAGTTAGGGTGTTATTTACTACGGTGCGAATGCGACTGTTGAATTCGCAAACAGCGGATTCCCATAGAAAATCCGCTACAATTTCCCCATTGTAAAGTCGCGACAATTTTTCAATGTTAAGATTGTGACAATTTTCCCATAATAAAGTTGCGACTGCGACAATATTCTCATTATAAAGACACGACTGTGACAGCAGTCTATTGCGACTGTCTCTATCTAGCGAATTCGCACCTATACGCAACAATTCGGACATTATTGAATAACCCCCTTAATGTTCGAATTTTGCATGATTTGTAAAGTTTTGGACAGCTCCTCTCAGTGTACAGTATAGTTGAGTGGATAGGGAGAGGTGATGCCTGGCTGGCATCTGTGTCTTTACCATCTAGTCACTAGTCCTACTCTATTGTAGATGTCCAAAATAAGTCTTTTGCCAGAGTCCTGGTGCCTGAATTTACATTTAAAGGGGAACTATAGATAAGGGATTTTTCTGTTTCGATTTGCCATTTTTTACCAGTAGTGCTGCTAAGTGGATCCTGCAGCACTTTTATGAAGATTTATTCAGCTTCTTTTGTCTGGTGATCTTCATTTCTCCTTTGCCTTGTGAGCTGCACCTCTAGGCATGCACAGAAGCACTGTAAGGATCTGCTGTGTTGTGAGCAGCCATAGTGGTAGACTGTTCCTGTGTTTTTATTTGGTGTCCTTTTCTAGGAAGTAGGTATCCCTGGAAATGTATTTCAATTATGCTTTCAAAATTGGTTAGGTGTTCATGCAAAATTAGGATTTCCTTGGACTCATCAGACTTGTATTTGCTTTACCATGCTGCAAAAGTTTGGGTGTCCTTTGGTATTGGTATGCAGTGTTAGTGCTTATTTATCAAAAACTTCTAATGCATCTCCTCTTGTTCCAGCAGTGCAGTGAAACATCCAGGTGATCTTTGGAAAATCTAAGACAGGCTTCAGTTGCAATTTGCATTACAGTGTTTTTTTGGTGCAGTAACCCCACATAAACATCACACTTCTTTACAAATATCTTATTGTTAACACATGAACACAGACTTTATGATGTACAATAACAGGTTTGATGGTGTGTAGTGGTCACATTTGGATCCAGTATTACTTGTTTGAAGATTCCGTGGCTGGCCATTGCACTGTTGAGGAGAGCAGCAAAGGTGCTTCTGACAAATTTTGTAATCTGCCTTATTGTGCACCCATATAGGTCTTAATAAGGTCTGGTCATTATCAGAGAGCTTCACATGCATCTATCAATCACCCGATTAAAACATTTTCCCAGTTGCGCTCTTCAAGTTACCCCAATATGTCATATTGTGAAGATCTCCCTATGATAGTGACTTTTCTAATCAAATAAGAGAACTAACCTGTGAAGGATTATGGAATGCCTGATTGTATTCTGCAGGATATGCTTGAGGGCTACAGTTAAATATGTTCAATAAATGTATGGCAATGTAAAACAGTGTGTGCCTTTATCTATTATCATGACTAGCATAAAGAGCAGATCTTATTTTAGGAGGCAGAAATCCACTTAATTACAAAGAATTTACAACTTATTTCTCAAATATATACAATAAAAACAATTCTATTAAGAAATAATTGTACCTTTATTTATATTATCAATTATTTACTAGACTAAGTTTTTAAAAAAAAAAACTTATTTGGGTAAAGCCTGTAATTTCAAAACAGTCAAAAGGAGATACAGAAATCAAAATAATTAAACGATCAGAGATGAAAGAAGAGAACATATTAAATGAAATATATATGAGGCATGAAACAAAAATTACATCACAGGCAATTGGGAACTTGGAAAATTTCAAATTAGCTGTGTGTTTTAATGAAGTTTATTTCCCAATAGAATAAATACAATAATCTGTGCTAGAATTAAGGATTGAGTCATCACTGAATTTCTGCTGATTTGCTATTAGATCCCCTTATTTAGTTCAAGAGAATTTGACTTTCACTATGTAAGGAAAGCCTGCCGTTGCTCATTGCCTTACTTATTAAAAGAACACTAAGCCATAGACATCATGCTTTAATGATCATAACATTAAGTTGCTTGTTGATGTTTCTCCTTTTCTCAATATCATGAAATGTCATATACACTTCATAGACCATACTATTCTTCAGCACTTAAGCCAAAATAGATTGGACCACTTGAGAAATACCTGCATTAAATTTCCTTCTCCTAACCAGATCTATTTCACTGACTATGGCTCTGTCCTCTTGTGCAAAAAATTTGGACCAAACGCACTGAGTGTTATTTCAATAACAACAAACTGAAACCTAGCAGTGTGCAACAAATAAAGTAGCAAAGTTAGTGTTTTACATGTTTCAGGCTGGATTGCCCTTTATCAAATAACATTTGCTTATATTATTGATAAAAATTCAGTGTAGACAAGGTGCAACAGTATTCAATGAGATCTGTTAGGAAGTTACACAGCATAAAGTTGTTTTGGAATTTGATAATTGTTGCAGAAGACAGTATCTCAAGTTATGCTGGTCCCCAGAATGGGCCGACCCCACAGGTTCAATTGAAAATGATAGAAATCTTCTTGGACTTATCTTACAGTACTTATAGCTAGAAAGGCAATTCTGAAGTCTTGGATAAAACTGTGTCCTCTAACAAAACATTCTTTTCTTATGTGTATGAATTGGCTGGAGGAGACCTTTAGAATGGAAGGCTATACTCAATCCAAATTTGGAACCTTGGCAAAATGTATCTACTACTCTTCCACCAGAATGTAAACACTCTTTTCAACTTACCTCTTTGTAGGTAAAGGAAGATCTTTAAACACCAAAATAATCATCCTACTTCAGAAATGCCAGGGCCCAGGACATCAAATATATATACTCACATGTATTGGGGAGGTGGGAGATAAAGGGGGACATGCAGGACATCAATCTCAGGTCTTTGTACCAACAGAATTGGACATTTCTAGGTATTATCAAGTTGTGTGCTTTGTATACAAAAACTGATTTATATTTACCATTCAACACAGAGTTCCTGATATACTAAGCTTGTATCTGTTGTTATTTTATTTAGTATGTTTCAGTTATAATAAAACATTTATAGAATTTATATTCTACTTTTATATTTAACATAAAAACGGCTTATTCAGTTCCAGCACCAGCTGTATTCTTCCAGGGTGACCAACACTACCCACGTCTACTTGAAGGAAGGATCTCAAGCTGTTCCTTTGGGGTCTATTTTAAGGTTGTTGAACTCAATAGTCAAATTCCCACTATAGGTCAGTATAAAATTCCCATGTTAAAGCGATGCTGGAATAAGCTTTAAATTTTTATTTATTTTTTCCCCCCTTTTTTAGTATTGAATTTCATGAACTTGTTTTTTTTTTTTTCACCTTTAGTGATTACGTAACTATGTAATGCAGGACAACCACCAGTGGTTTAAACCACACTTGCAATAGATATAAAATATTTATACAATCCATGTTACTCCTTGCTTTAGTGAAAAATGAAATCACTTTTGTAAAATACGGCAGTTTCAAATAATAGTTCCATTTTAGGCACACGTGAAGAGATAAGAGCTGTGAAAGTTCACATTGGTCAAATAGGCAAATATTTTTATGTCAAAATATGTGTCCTTTCATACCTCTGAAAAAATAAACCCATTTTCCCAGGCACATTCAACACATTAAATTAATCTAGTCTTGTTTCATGCCTGTAAATGAAACCTGCATTTAGTAGAAGCAACCACATGATGTCACTCTACACATTGCTACACCAAACTTTTTTTTTTTTAAATTATTTCTGCAGAGGTGTCAGATTTTTGACTGAAATTATTTACCAGGCCAGTTCAGACACAAGTGCAGCCCTGACAACAGCTGTTCATACTCTTAATGACCATGGTCACCTGCCTTTAAACTCTTACATATTTGTTTTTACTAGTTAATGCAATTAAGGATTCCAGCTGCGTGAACTAACCAAACATAAAATACATAATATCATTAAGCAGAACTATGTTTTAGTCTGGTCCACATTTTTATACATGCTAATGGAACTTAACTATACTGAATCTCACCAATGATGTCTGTAGCCAACCTACACAACCAAAGCTTTTTCGGCAGCCCTGGTGCCCTAATTTTGTACACCTATTGGTTATGCTGAGCAATATCAAAAACTTTAGACCTATACCAGGTTCTTTGTTTAGAAGATTTAAATAGTAATCTCTATGGGGCAGGGGCCTCCATCCTCTTGTTTCAATCAACCAATGCCTGTCAGAGTAATGTTTTGTAATGATTTCTGGCTTGTTATTTATTTTACTTAAACTATATTAAGCACTTTCTCATGTCTGTATTATAATTGTATTGAATTGTGCAGCGCTGTGTAACCTAGTGGCTCTTTAGAAATAAAAATAATACATACATAGATAAAAAAAACACTTTTGACACATGAATGCATAATTACATATTTCTATCTGAGCAGCACCTTTGTTAATAGAGGTGCTGCTAATTTGAGATGAGTGATGTCATCGCGCCTGCATCGAGGGAGGAGTGCTCCCCAGCGAGCGGTCTTTCAGCGTAGGCCGTGAATCCAACCTGAAAACTGTCAGGTTGGGTCCGTGACCTGCGCTGAAAGACCACTCACTCAAAGGGGGAATCAGGGGCCCTCTCTGGCAGTGCCGGCTCTGCCATTAGGCAGAGTAGGCAAATGCTAGGGGCGCCTCCTGCCC
>WMED01027467.1:0-10621 GCA_019650415.1 Pipa parva | reverse complement strand
TCATATCGCAATATTGGTAAATTTGATATCGGTAAAATTTATTCGATATTGCGATATCAATATTTTCAATTTTATTACATTTCGCTTATAATATTCAACATATAATATTCTGTCTTTAAAAGAACAGTCCAGCCTGATTAATAAAAAGTAATGTGTGTTGTAAATGTATAATACATTTTTTTCTAATATACTTAGTCTTTTATGTGAGGAAAGGTATTAATTATTCCATCTGTGTAGCAGTACACAGCTCCTTCTGTATTTACTTCCTGGTTTGATTCTTGTGTCACTGACACAACGGTGTCTCTGGAAGGTCAAAATTCATAGTTAATGAATTACCATGGGCAGTTACAATACTTACAGCTAATGGTGTATACTGTCAGTAGCAAGCGCTGATACTGGGCATGAGAGAGCGACCAAATCCATATAAAAAGAAAGTCAATGTTTCAGCCCTTTCTTTAACAATTGCTTTTGCTGGGTTAACTATACCTTTCAGAGTTAAAAAAAAAAGGTGGATGACAGCTTAAAGGTTCTGATTGGTTATTTAGCATTATCCAGCCTGTCAGTCAATTCCTTAACACTGAACAGGAAGTGGCTGAGAGAGGGGAGGAGCTTCAGTAACAAACTGGTGCTAAATTGTGAAGGGTGGAAATAAATAAATAATTTATATGACAGAAAGCATTTATTTAACTTTTATTTAACAGTGCCAAACAGACTGGAAAATAACTGTTGGCGCCTAAACTGTTCCTTTAAGGTATTTAAAATTAGTTTCTATATTTGAATTGTTATTTAGACAGTAATTGAAAGTGAGTTTAGTCCATTCTCTGGATCAAGATACAAATACTTTATTGTTCAGGTATATCTTTTGGTGGTTTATACATAGCAGATAATTGTTTATGCTAAAGTAGTTTATTTGTGATTTCTTTCTAGATAATGGAACCATGGTAACCAGAACATTAAAGTTGTATTTTTCTGTTTGAAATCTGTTTTGGACCATTCCTCATATTTTTTACTGTATTTCGTGCAACTTCTGTTATATCTTGTTCCAATGTAGCGATTGGTTTGGTTTTCCATAATGTCAGTAATTCTACCTGCAGTGAGGAAGTCTACCTGCAATGTTGCTTCCACCCTATCATAAATATCCAACAATAAAATTTCTGGTGTGTTTAATAATGGTATGGATGTCATTTGGGTAAACAGTTCTATAATATTGATCCTATCATTTGCAAATTTCTGACATTCCCACAATATATTTAGTAATGTTCCTTTTTTACACGCAACCTCTCAAGCATGCATTATCAGTGGTAGTATAGATTTTTGCCAATTTATCTGGCGTTGGGTGACACATCATTAATAGTTTATTCTATGTTTTTATGTGATTATAACATAGTGTAGCTTTATTATATTAGAATGAGCAAGTTGCCATTCTTCCATTATCTAAACCCTTATTCATTTCCCCCCCCCCCTGTTTCATCCAGGAAGGTGGTTGCTATAAATAACTTGTAACATTTTGATATAACTTTTTGGATTTGTGTACCTTCTATGTGGTCTTTTGCAAATGCATTCGGGGGATGTTGAAATCCCTGTTTAGCCATTGTATTAAACAGGTTTCATATTTGCAGGTATTCAAAGAAGTCTTTTATATTTATATGACATTCAGACAACTCTGTAAATGGTTTAAGGAGAGTATTATTGGTGAGGAGTTGCACATTTGTAAGATTTTTATTTTACCTAGTTTATCTAGTTTAGGAGTAATCACTGCAAATATATGTAATGGAGTGAGGTAGTTTATGACATTCTGTGACACAGTGCTCGCTCCAATCCGGGGATTTGAACCCTGGATGTCCTGTCCGCAGGCGGTGATCTTACATTCCTTGCTGTGGAACCTCCTGAAAAATAACAAGTAATAAAAGAAAACATAAATATTAAAGGAACACTAAAACCTGTAAATAAAGTGTTTTGTATTCATTAGGCACCTAGTTTGAAGTACAACAAGTGTTAAAAGCAAGCACTTGGAGAAGAGGTTTTCAGCTAATCCTATTTCCTCTTCTTAGTCAAGGGCTATTCTCACTAACTGAGCATGCTCACATCTCTGGAAACTAATTAAAATTCACTTTCATTTTAGTGGAAAGCAGCTCTTAGAGACTTAAAAACTGGAGAAAAGCAGCCTAAAACAGCTCAGAGTCAAAAGCTGCTTAATAATCTAAATGCTGCACACTAGGAACAGCCTGAACAGAGGTAACAGAGAAGAAGGGCAAGGCTTAGCTGATTGCCTCTGCTCCAAGTGCTTGTTTTTTCTTCTATTGTTATGATTAATCTGCAAAATCTGTACACCTAAACCTGCCATTTTAACACTTGTTGTATGTAAAACAAGGTAGCTGATAACTAGAAAGAGAAAGCACTTTTGTTTACAGGCTTTGATGTCACTTTACTAAATTACCAACTACAAAGTTGAATATTGTAAATAAGATATTGGAAAATGGCATCTAAATTTTATTGGATAAAAGGCTTTTTCTACATGTCAAAGTTGTAGGAAATAAGAAATAACAGACATTATATCAATCATTTTATTTATGGTTATTATGGCATGCCTTTTACACTTAGCAGGCTTGTGCTTTTTAATATAATGTTGTATAGTACACAGCTTAAAAGACTTGCAATTATTGTTAATTCCAAATGCAAAAAGCATAGTCAAAAATAAAAGTGGTTTTCCAGTTAGATTTATATCCGTAGCCCCTTGCCTCCCTTCCATCAAATTACTTTATTAGAGTAGACTAATCTCAGTCTGTCATTCAGATAGAATAATGAATCATAGGCAAACTTCCCTGCGTGATATATGTTTGTAAAGGTTACCCGAGTACCAGCATTTTCTTATTTATGTACCTGTTACCATAGCTAGACTGATTAGCCCTAGTTTACTTAGAATAAATCTTTCCTCTGCTAGGAGGAACCTGTGATATTTCTAGATCTTACAACAGGATTGTATCTATTTCTAGAGCTTGTTGAATAATTGCAGTTATCACCTAGTTGTTTTTCCCTTGTCTAATTCTAAATTCAGAGTTTAAACCAATATGAAAATGTTTACAGAAAATGTTTAGTTTTGGAAAGATTTTTGTATAGACACAAGTACATGTTGTCACTTCAGGATAAGGTAGAATAAATGATTTGAGCAGAGTGTATGCTGGAAATACAAGACAAATAAAGGCTTATATAAAATCAGGTCCTCTTAGCTTGATTTCATGCACGCTGCAAGGAAATCAAATAAAGCACAAGAAAATAAAGAAATTTCTTGTAAGAAGAAAATAAGCCGAGTCCATGAACTGTGTCCCATTAACAGATGCATTCCTGCTACTAGGCATCGCAGCAAATATATTTAAATGTCTTTCTCTTATTCTTTAACATTTTCACTCTTTCCACATCCACTAAACACTGTTTTGCATATTATATATATATATATTTAGATCAGCAATTTTTATTGATAAAGGCTCAGATGGGAGACAGTGGCGTGATAATATACTAATGTGTATTTCATTGTATTTATAAAGAGCCACAAATTTATGCAGCGCTGTACAATTCAGCAATACAAATATAATACAGACATGGGAAAAGTGCATTATACATTACAAATACAATACAGACAAGGGAACAGTGCATTACACATTGCAAGTATAATATCACAAGGATACTTCACTTTAAGTGCCAGGTTGTGATTGACACAAGAGGTTGGAGGTCCCTGCCCCATAAAGCTTACAATCTAAATGGAAGGAAGACTTGCATATGTATGTATGTATGTATAATTTTATTTATAAGGCACCACAAATTTATGCAGCGTTGTACAATTCAGCCATACAAATATAATACAGACATGGGAGAAGTGAATTACACAATACAAGTGTAGTGAATTACAAGTGTGTGATAATAAAACTGCATTTTTTACTGCAGATTTGGAAGTGCTGGTATAAATGTTTCTATCCATTTGTTTTGACCATGCACCCATTTTTCCTTATTTTGCTGTCTATATATCTTTATATAATATATATATATATGTGTGTGTGTGTGTGTGTGTGTGTGTGTACATTTTTATATACTTTGCAACAAAGATTGATATTAGAATATTAATTTCCATCTCTTTTTTTATTTCATAAAACCTTTAAGTGCCTTTTTTGGGTGATAAAATTTGTCCAGTGCTAAAAAATAATAATGTGTTTAACTGTAACATGTTTTGTAATATTGTTTCCAAAATGTGCCTTAGTTTGAAACAAATGTTGTATTGGTGAATATTCATGAATTAGATATGCTTAAAGATCACCACTTATACTATGAATATTTTGGAGATTTCATACAATGTGCTGGGGGCGCCTCCTGGTGACGAATGGTAATATAACACCTGTTAGGATAATTTACATTTAGTTAAACCCTCCTATATTCCACCCAGAGATAATGTGTCCAATCAGGGCTTCACCCTAGTTGATATAATAAGGTGTATGGGTGTGCACTGGGCTTTCTTCCACAGAGAGCTGCAGAAGCAACTTTTCTCCCTCCACTCTCCTGGTGGAGGGTCAGCTAGGGGAATTAATGTCAGGAAGCTTGTACATGTTTAGTTCACCTTAGGGAATAAGAGTTGACAGTACAGAGTATTTACAAGGGGAGTTCAAGGACCCCATCAGGAGTTTAGTGGCATAGGGGGCCTAGTGCATATCCTCAGAGGAAGAGGATGCACAGTTCAGGGTTTTCTTAGGATAGGCTTAGGGGAGAGCCCAATCAAAGAAGGAATGCCTTTGAGAGATACATCCAGACAGTGGCACCATCCTGATCTGCCTTTGGGACCACATTCAAGATGTATGGGGTTTTGGAAGAACCTGGTGGAATATATATATGTGAACTGTAACTTCCTACAATAATTTCTATCTTATACAGTATGTATGATGTGGATATACATGGATATTTGTTTTCCCTGATTTTGAACTGCAAATATCTGCCTCATGTTCTTTATGTTCAATAAATGTTATGTATGATTTAGTAAGAACCACTGGCGCCCTTTTTATATTATTCTTTTTTGTACCACACATGAATATATGAATATATATGTTGATTTGAGGGTATTTTAGGCCTACTCCAAAGTGTAAGTGAGGCCTGCTCCCTGAGGATGGTTTCCTAGCCTGGGTATATGCATATATACACAGGTATATTTTAAATGTAGCTACAATGGTGGTTTTTAGTAAATACCTTTTACTGTAGCATAAAACATAAAAGCAGATATGCATACCAATCCTATGCGTTTCGCGCGTCAGTAGTGCTTAATCGTACTAATGCGCAAAAAGCATAGGATTGGTGTGCATGCCTGCTTTTATTTTTTAATTGATTTTCAATAAACTACTGATCCAGTTGTGGTGCCCGGGATTTCTTCATATGCTAATAAAGCTGCTAGCCAGAATAATTCAACCCATCTGATGGAGTCTAGTGTTTTTTATGAAGGTGTGTAAAACTTAGTAAGCTAGTTAGCATGGAACAAGCTATCCACACTATTCAAGTTAAAGGTTGATGGTCATTTTGGAGTTTAAAAAAAGTCTAAATGGCAGAAATGTAAATTCTAGCAATGTTCATGTATTTACAGATTACAAAGTTAGCTGGCTTAGCATTTCCATTTAACAAAGAAAAATCTCTGTTTTTCAATTTTCATTTAACAGTATAAGTTAGAGTCACAGAATTCCAACACAATAAGCAAGATACTATTCTCACTGTATTTTGTGTAAATGACAAAGCTACGCTTTGGATCACCTTGTGTCAATTAACTCTTTGTGCTAAACTTTGTAGAATTTAAATAAAATAAGTTCGCATTAGCACTGGTTAAAAAAAGACTAGACTAGTCTTTGGACATTAAAAAAAAACAGTTATGAATTGAATTTACATGCATTGTGCAGGAAGAATTGAAAATTTGATAAAGTTATCATGGAAACAATTTTAAGTATTATGTAATATAATATTCTAAAAAGTAAAGATATGGCTAAAAAAATAAATATATCAATAATACGACTTCCACATTCATTTTTATAGTATCACACACTTAGAATTCCTTAAAATGATAATTCATCATCCATAGTCTTTTGCCCAAGCAACAATAGATCACTATTAAAAGTATCATAATCCATCATAATGATAAAGTGGCTTCAGGCAGTGCCTATTACAGTCACGAAAAAAAATCTAGCTTTGATATTTCAAAGACACAGAACTAAGTCCTATCTATCTTTATAAAACTAGGCAAAATTGAGCTGTTAGTGCTCTATTTTCAGGGAAATTGTACTTACCATTTTAGAATTTTACCAAAGCATGCATCTTTCAGCAATTAGGATGATGTAATAATGAATTGGAATAACCACTCCATGGCTTATTTACTAAAACATTTTTAAGCAAAATAATCACTTTGTTAGCTGCAGGAACTATCTGTGTAGATATTTTACTGCATGTATAGTGCCTGCAATCAGAAACACCACACAACCGGGAAAAGCAATTCTTAAAAAATGGAAAAATGCATTGGTCTTAAGAGAAAACTGTTTTCTTTTAAAGGGGCACTATAGTACTGATATAACTGCACACATACATATAAACCTCCTTCATACTAAGCCAATTGATGACACAAATAGTTAAAAACATTTAGGGAAGAAATAATACTTGCCGTTTGTTCCCTTAATTAGTTTTCCTGAGAGCTGACATTTTCCTCCCCCTCTCCTTTATTCTGCAAGTCAAGCAACATGAGAAGAAACAGCTGCCTGACTTCTATTGGTTAAGCAGTGTGCTGACCTTTTGGCCACATAAATTAAGTTGGAATGCAGGAGATTACAGAGGGAAAGCTGACTTGAGCACATGTGCTAAGTAGTAAGTAGGGCAAAAATGTCCGGGGGAGGGTACCTTTTCATGTAAAACTGGCCAGTACACATCACACACATATTTCCTGGTGCAGGAGTTTATCAATGTTGCCTACTCAATCATTCTGTGTCACATGTAACAACTACTGGGAAGAAACACTTCTCACTAAGATATAGTACTGCATATGTAAAGATGTAATCTGACTATAGTTCCCCTTTAAAGCCAGCACATTTTTCCATTTTTTGAGGATTGCTTACTAGAGATTCTTGTGGATGAGAAAAATTTGCAGCAGACCCTGAGTTACAGAAGCTTGCACCCAGACAATTCCATTGATTTTATTTAAGAGACTGCATCTGCAGATTATGGGTTCTCAAGGACAGAGTTCTCAGTCTTCTAATTATGGCTTGTTTTTAACTATCAAGCATATACACATGTTACAGGCTTGTTTCTACATAAATGGCATGCATTTACTTTATAAATAAATATATGCATGGCTCTGACTGATGATCTACTGATATAACATTTGATATACAGATATAACATATAACATCTTCTAAAAACATTAGTAACAGAGTCGATGAAGGTAATCATGAATTGGTGCAACTACAGATTTATTAATTACATTAGCCTTACTCTGAATATTTGATAACAATAAAAAAATGAATAGAGTACATGGGAATTTGGTGATATTGTAAATAAAAAAACGTTCATTTTTAGGACAAGTTCTTGATAAATATAAAGAAGTAGCTGGACTGACTTTCTTTAAAGCAGAGCCTGTCATTAGGGCCCAGCACATCTATATATTACAGTCTGTTGAAGGCAATTTCTCCATAGGACAGCCGCACAGTAAATGTACATACTTTTCTATCCTTATTCATTGCGTTAGAATACTGAAAAGTTAATCTTATCACAAAGTGCTGAATGACACTGTCAGGCCAGTTATATCTGTGTTTAAAGGTTGCTAGACCACAAGAATGATAATGAGAGCAAGCCATAAAGGACAAGTGCTCAGGCTATAAAAGTAGACTGTAGACACCACAATGGGGACAAGGGTACCAACAAACATATTAGAGCAGTGCAGCTTATTGGTTTGCACTGGATTAAGCAACAACAAAAAGAAAACAGCTTTATTCAGCAAACTTAAACAGGCTTTGTACAAAATATATAAAATAAACAGGCTTTCTTCAGTAAAACTTAACCAAAAACAGTTCATTCACAGAAACACATGAAGAGGGATCTCACCCAAACCGTAGCTTTTAGATACAGCAGCAGACCTGTTTCCAGGGTGTAACACACTTCATTCCCCCAGGCCTCTGCTTCCTTTCCCTTCTTATGAAGTAAACCTGTGTCTACTTTACAGCCAGAGGGAAAACCCCGGGATGGGGGTGACCTTCCTTCCCATGCTCTTCAGTCACTTCTAAATCCCTGTCCCAAAATCCACTTAAAAAACAGCTTAAGCAATGCAATTCTGCCAAGCAACACCAAAATGGGATTTATGTCCTAATAAATCTTAGTGGCGCAAAGACTCCATCCACAACCATTCCACTCACCTGGTTATACTATCTATCTATCTATCTATCTATCTATCTATCTATCTATCTATCTATCTATCTATCTATCTGTATCTATCTATCTATATCTATCTATCTATCTATGAACATTGTGATATTTGGTGATACCTTTTTGATTAGACTAACAGTAAGTTTAGTTAGATGAGCTTTTGAGAGTTCTATTCTCCCTTTATCAGGTTCCAAGCAATACTCATATTAAGTATTCCTTGTGACCTGATAAAGGGAGTATGGATCTCTTGAAAGCTTGTCTATTTAAAATGAATGTTAGTCCAATATAAAAGGTATCACCAAATATTGCAATTTTCATTATATATATATATACTGTATATATACTAAGCCTATTCTACCCTGGTCCCTAAAATAAAAGCAAAATCACCAGAATATGTTTTAATATGTAATTTAATAATGTAATATTTAATAGTAATTACCACAAAACCAAACACTTACATTATTAAATGCTCAGATCAGTACAGTTCAGTACAGGAGTACTCAGTATTTCCAAATGATATAATATGTGTAACCTAAATACACCTAAAAGTTTGCCTTTCAAACTGATGCTTAAAAGCAGAGGTATATAATTGCAATGGTATATACAGTACATGATGCTTAAAAGTTTGTAGCAACATTCAACCATATCAGTAACTGAAAAATAATAAAATCTTTATTTCTAATTACTTTTTCCTTATTTATTCCTCTCATCTCCATTCACTTACAATGCAGGTTTAATTAGTCCATAGATCCAAAAACATGTCTGACTGTTACTAAGCAACAACTTTTAGCATTCTAGTCATAGCCAATGACTTTTCAACACACTCAGATCTCTCAGCTTATCTCTTGATCCCTGATTGGTCAGTCACCTCCAGAATGTCTGATTGACTCGTGTGGTTTCAGCTGCTTTTTTCAACAGTTTGTAAAAACGATTCACTGTCACTTGAACCTGGCCAAAAGAGCTGCACAAGGTTCTCTGCGCTACATGTGTTTTATTTTGCCTGTCACTCAGAACATGATGGATACTTTAGTACATAGGCCCTTATTCACCAATGTGCGAAGTGAACCGCGATGTGTTCGATTCACTTCACACATTGTATTATGCGCATGCTGATGTCCTGTGCGCAGACACCAGCATGCGCATTAAAGGGATTCCCCTCCCGGCGAGGAGACTCGAGTGCTCTCGCCGGGAGGGGAATCCCTTTAATGCGCATGCTGATGTCCGCGCACAGGACATCAGTATGCGCATAACACAATGTGCGAAGTGAGTCGAACACATCACGGCTCACTTCGCACATTGATGAATAAAGGCCATAGTCTCGTGTAATATCATATGCTGTATCCTGCAGACTCCTTGTTTGCTAGCAAATTTTGATTTTCAGTAAATAATTAGTTGTTTTATTTTCTCTCGCTATTGTATTAATTTCTTAATAGTATTAGTAAACTGTTTTGTTGAATTTCATCTTGGTAAGTAACTGATTTGTTGACTGTGCGGAAGATTGGAAGTGTCAGATTTGTTTAGATTAATACAAATATTAACCGCTGATATCTACTAAATGTATGACAATATGAAGAGTCTCTGACCCTAAAAAGAAGTGTGACGTTGAACTGCGGGTAAAACTTTATAGGTCTTAATCAGAACTGTTATAAGGATGATGCATCTTTGTGCATGTACAAAAAGCCCAATATATAAGGTATACTATTTCTATTATGATTCCAAGGCTTAAAGGAACAGTTTAGACACCAACAGTTATTTTCCAGTCTATTTGCAACTGTTAAATAAAAGTTAAATAAATGCTTTCTGTCATATAAATTATTTATTTATTTCCCCCCTTCACAATTTAGCACCAGTTTGTTACTGAAGCTCCTCCCCTCCCTCAGCCACTTCCTGTTCAGAGTTAAGGAATTGACTGACAGGCTGGATAATGCTAATTCATTTTATGTATAATTTCTATATTTAACCCTTTCAGTACGTACCCCGTACCTCTCACGGGGTAGCTTCGGGTGGCCAGAAGCACCTACCCCGTGAGAGGTACGGGGTACCTAAAGAAAGGGTCTCAGCGCTATACCCGGCGTTTGTACGCCAGTATAGAGCTGGAATCCCTTAGCCGAGAGTCACATGTGACTCTCTCCGTAGCTATGGGTTGGCTCATGTGACCCGATCGGTCACATGAGCCAATGAGAGACCGGGAGACGCATCA
>WMED01027466.1:0-10621 GCA_019650415.1 Pipa parva | reverse complement strand
TTTCAAAAAAATTCGGCGAAGCAGCCGAATCGAATTTTTGAAAACTTCGGCCAACTCTAAAACAGGTGCTTTTAGTGGGAGAATCAGTTATTAGGGAGACAAATAGGGCAATATGTCACAAAGATTGGGATCACCAGACTGTGTGTTGCCCTCCTGGTGCTCAAATTTGACACATCCTGTATCAGGTTGACATATTATTGAGAGGGGCTGGTTAGGACCCAGTGGTCATGTTGCACAGAGGTATAAATGGCAAAGCTAGAGGTAGGCGGAAGGTCCTTAAAAATTATTTCAGGGAATTACAAAATAAGCTTAGAAAAAGGACCTCAAATGTCATATATTTTCAGAAATATTACCTGTACCATGAACTACAGTAGAGGAACAATGAGAGATTAGGGAGATAAACAAGTGGCTATAGAACTGGTATAGGAAAGAGGGGTTTGGGTTTTTGGAGCACTGGTCTGACTTCTCTGGGGGCTACATGATCTTCAGTAGGGAAAGGTTGCACCTAAATGGGGAGGATGTGGCTTTATTAGGGGAAAGAATGGCTAGAAGGGTAGAGGAGTGTTTAAACAAGGGATGGGGGAACTGAAACCACACATGTAGAAGGCAAGATAGTGTAGACAGGGAACAGGGATTAATTAATGAAACTGAGGATGGAATGAAGGGAAGGCCTAGAATAGTTGAAAAGGTTAGAATTGTATGATGACAAATGCTAGAAGCCTAACAAAAAATGACTGAACTAGAATTATTACTATTTAACAAAAATTGTGATATAATGGAAATAACAGAAACATGGTTTAATGATAGCTATGACTGGGTCGAAAACCTAGAGGGATACATATTATTCAGAAGGGACTGTTAGTACCAGAAATGGGGATGAGTTTACCTTTATGTTAAGTCTTGCCTAAAGCCAATATTATGGGGCTTATATATGAAATATATACAGGTATATATGTGAGCAATGCAAATGTAGAATCTTTATTGGATTTTATTGTGGAATTTATTACATTGCGGGGAAATCGGTAATAAAATACTGATGGGGGCTTGCTATAAGCCATCAAATATAACAGAATCCATAGAAGATTTACTATTAGGATAAATAAATGAGGCAGTACTGAGAAGATCTCATAAAGGAAATTGATTTTTTTTCAATAGGTAAAGATGATTATTGCATTGCAGGAACAAACAGGGATGAAGGGGGCACCACTAAACTTAATATCATCTAATAGGCCTGACAGAATAAATAGGGTGCATGTGGGGGGGGGGCATCTACTAAATAATATCATAGATTTCTAGTTGATTTTTAATGAGACTTACTGTCATAGTGCCACTTAACCTTTTAACTTTAGAAAATTCTTAATTATTATATTAAACTGTGTAAAGTAGTTAATGCAAAGGAGGAGAGGGTTTTATTACAGATGGATCTAGATACATTGGAGGCTTAAGCAAAAAATGGCAAATGAAGTTTAACAGTGATAAATGTAAGGTTATGCATATGGGAAGGGAAAATGTATGTCTAGATTATTTTCTAAATGGAAAAACACTGGACAAAACAGACGTGGAAAAGAATTTGGGAATTTTATTTGACAATAAACTTTACTGTAGCAACCACTATCAAGAAGTAGCTGCCAAACCACTTTACAAATCACTTGCCAGATCACACATGGAATTTTGTGTGCAGTTTTGGGCACCACTGAGATGTAGTTGAGTTTGAGCAAGTTCAAAGGTGGGTCACTAAAATAGTAAAAGGAACAGGAATACTGGAGTACCAAGAAATATTATCAAAATTGTGATTGTTTAATCTAGAAAAAAGATTAAAACATGACCTAATAACCATGTATAAATATTTTAGGGGTCAGTTTCTCCCACAATCTATTTATGCCAAAAACTATAAGCATATCATGTTGGCATCCTCTGCATATAGCAAAGAAAGTTTCCACACCAGCATACAAGTGGGTTCTTTACTGTAAGAATAATGAGGTTATGGAATTCTCTGCCTAAAGAAGTTGTCATGGTTGATTCCATTAAAGAGTTCAAAAGGAATTTGGATGATTTCTTTAAGTGTAAGAATATTACAATATTACAATATTACCATATTTGGAGTTGAAAAGGCAATTTTTTTCCCTAATATGAGAATAATTGGCTCTTGCCTCATGGGATTTTTGACTTCCTCTGGATCAACATTTCAGGAAAATAGACTGAACTGCATGAACCTGTATTCTTTGTTAGCCTTATAAACTATGTTACTATGTAACCACTAGGTTTATCACATCAGGGTGTGTTGAAGCCATTAAATTAATTATTTTTCAATAAATAGGTGAAAAATTGGTAATTCTTTGGACAAATATGGACATACTAATAATAATCCCTCTATGTAAGAAATGTTGTACAAAAGAAAAGTGTATTGTAAATGCTGTTAATACATTTTTCATAATGTGTAATTTTAACAAGAATCACTGGTGTCTAAATGTGAGTGCAACCAGCAACTCCCAAAATATAAGCAGTGACCAAAGCATTGTGAGTTTATGCCAGATTGGAGCAGCACAATTTAGGCACTGGGAAGGTACCAGATTAGGTGCTGACCCATAGAATTCTAAAATAACTACATGGGATTGTCTTCCAGCAGGTGTTGGGGGACAAAGAAATACAAAAAATGAAACATTTGCTGAAGAGATAGAGTGATAAAAACAGTTATTTATAGTCTTTAAAGAAGACAAGATCAATACATGATTAAATGTCTATGTTTCACTATTTCTTAATAGCTTGAAGGTGCCTAAAAGTTCACCTGACTCCACCAGCACTTACTGTATATTTAGCTATCTGGAGGTAGAATGGTAGTAGATCTACTCTTTTGCTGCTATGCTGCAAATGGAAATGGAAATACTGAGAGCAGGGTAAATGGCATATCACATTGCTGCTTCTCAATCCCTCAAGTACCTTGTCTTGGAGGAATCTATTCTCCACCTCAATAGGGAACTCCAGTTCAACATTAAGCAGGTTAATCACTAAGGTGCAAATTCGACTATCGAATTCACAAACAGCGGACACCCATAGCAAATCCACAATTTCCCCATTGTAAAGCCGCGACAATTTTCCCATAATAAATTTGCGACAATTTTCCCGTAATAAATATTCTCATTATAAAGACATGACTGCGACAGTAGCAGCCTATTGCGACTGTCTTTATCTGGCGAATTCGCACCTATACACAACAGGACTTTAGTGAATAACCCCCAAGTGCCTTGAGAAACAGGGCAGAATACCAGCAATAAATTTCATGTTCAGCTTACTGTTAAAAAGCAATCAGTTCTACTACTAATTTGTTTCTGGACATTTTACTTTAAGTACTAAGGACAAATAAAAAAAGAAGAGATTTGCCCTTTACTAAACCTTAAATAACACGAACAGCATTAGTAATACCTGGATGATCTACGGGACATAAGTGAATTTACAGTAGTTCTCTTAGTTGAGGTTGTTCATAATAAAGTTGAATGCTTATTCAGCATCATTAAAAATGTAACACTTCTGAAATTAAAGCTTTATCTTTAATAATACAAAAACCTTATGCGCCCATTCCACTGTTTCCTGAAAAATAAATGTTGAAGTAATTCTCCTCCCGTATGACAAACCGGCATTTAAGCATTTGCTGAGATCTGTAAATGCAGGTGAGAAATCTCACTCTATTTCTTCATCTAGTTTCATATTTTATTGCTTTTTTTTTTTTTAAATCCAGAAACTTATTCTAAATCTCCTTTTTTTTTAAAAAAACATTTTCTTTTAAAAGAAAAATCTTTGTGGAATTCAATACTCTGAACTGATAAACTGTGAAGCTGCCGCTCAGATGTAAATCGGTTTGTCAATTTATTTATCTATTTTGTGAATCCCCAACGGGTGAGGTTAAAAAGGAAAATGCTGCCTAGAAAGATTACATTGTGAGCTCCATCTCAAATGATGAAGTAAACAACGGTTTTATTGAAACGATCAAATGCCAAAGTCAAAACTCTCACTTCATGTTAAGTATTATACAGATGCATGGTGGCAGCTGGTTTACGGACAAGGGGGGAAAAAAAAGCAATTTTAAAGAAACAGTGATCTCACTATCAAGTGAATGGCCCATCTGATTGGCGTTGTAAAAAATAGGTATAAAAGAAGGGATACAAAAGGAACAAAATAGGCCCCTAAAAAAGTCTACATATTTTACATCTCTGAGATTAATCTTAACCTTTTCCTATCCAATAATATTTCCTGTTCCGCCCATTGAAATCCTAATATTTTTGGCAAAAAAATGTGAAATTAGACGTTTCATGCAATATCAGTGAATTTTACCAAAGAAATTAGCAGCGCTCGCTTCATTACTTCGACCACACTCACCCATCTGCATTTTGCTTCACTAGCCATTTTTGACCAAGGATTGGAATGGAATTTTTGGAATGTCCCCCTCTTGGGGACACAGGATAGGAAAAGTTTAATCTATGATTAAGCACTGACAGCAAATACTTAATAATGTTATGCTGCATCATTAAATGGATATCTTGGTATGGAAAATGGTTCCATAATGATGGTAAATCATGGAGGGTATGTTTAATTAAATTGCTGTTATACAACAATCTGCAATATTAAAAAAAAGGGGTAAAGATGTGACAAGGGGCATATTTACTAAAGTCGATATCCTCTATAATGATAATATCGCCAGATATCGCCATGGATTTAGCGATATAAGAGGATATCACCATAGATTATTTACTATTATGCAGCAATACCATTGCTAGGGTGTTATATGCATTTATCCCGGCGATATCGATATCTGTAGAAGCAGTGGTACCGGTTGCGTCTATGGGGATGGATATAGGTATTAATATCGATATCCATGTGTATACCGATATCGATAAGTTACACTTAAAACATAACTCCAGACTACAAACACACTTTGCCCCATTGAAAGTAATGGATAACGTCACCCAGAGAGTGGCGATATATTAAGCAACAGGAATAGCCAAAAAAAACCCAAACACTTATCTTAGTAAATAATACAGAATAGCGTTAAATCTGGCGATATCGATATCGCCAAAAACCCATACCAGTGATACACAGAGATATCCATTGCGGTAATGCCTTCGGGTGCTTTAATAAATGGGAGATAATATCGATATCGCCAAATCCTGCATTAACTAAATTTGATTTTGTAGGAATATCCAATTCGACTTTAGTAAATGTGCCCCTTGCTGTCTGGGACAGGTTATAGAGTGAGTTGTAATATTGTGCAAATTTTGTTAATCTAGGAATCTGCTCGCTACACAAAAATGTAACTAGTTTTTTAGGGAACGTCCTGCCTGAATAGCATTTACGATATCTGTTAAAAGATTTTAAGTATATTTAAGATGTAAACGGCATTGAAGCTCTTTTTGTTTGCTTCGTCTGTACATCATAGGGTGAAAATGTCATGAGAGGGAAGTAGTCATGTAGGATTGTGTTTTACATTTAAATGTCAAATGTCTCCACTTGAGTTATTCAGTATTTTCTGGTCCTCCAAAATTGTGGTGTGGTTCAACCACATTATGATATTTAGAGGCAAAAAAAGAAAATTGGGTGTGAAAGCGTTATATAAGCTGCATAAAATAAAACTCCAAAATCAGAAATACCTTTATATAGTATTTTTGTACAGATAAGTCAAATCTAAAAAAAAAAAAAATAGCAGAAGGTTGTGTAGAATAATGTAGAAAGAAATTCATTTGATAGGTATAAAGTTAATGACATGGCTTAGTTAAAGTATTGATTGCAGTAGGTATGATCTTTCTTGTACTGGGAATTGTGATATGTCTGCAAAGAGCTGTATATGATGACAGTGTTTAGGTAATAAAAAAGCAGACTAGTCAGCATAGATTCATTATTTATTAATTGACTTTTACCTAACATCTCTAAGTACACTAAACATACTATTTTATCTTTTGGGATATGTTTGTGATGCTTTTGGAATGTGATCATGTTTATCTAGTGTAGTTTTACAGATCTGAGACATTGCTCAATAGAAGAAGTTGATCCTCTAAAAAAATGATTGGGTATTTAATTATTTATCTCTTTGATTGGTGAATTCTGACACTTTCGTTCCATATGCTCTTCCCAGTTGCTAGGGTTTCCAAAATCCAGTTCTATCTCCACAAATAGTTTAAACCAAGGGAAAGACTTGCCCAAAATCAAAAAGTTAAGACCAAGAGGGTAATTCAGGAAAGAGCGAAGTTACCTTGCGATGCTCCTCATCAATTTGCCAAGACGGGTACGCGCTCCCTGATCTCCTGCATGCGGAGATCAGTGAAGGCTTTAAAGGTACTTCGGCGAGGCGACTCGAGTGGTCGCGAGGTGAGCCGAAGTACCTTTAAAGCGTTTGCTGATCTCCGCTTGCAGGAGACCAGGGAGCGCGTACCCGCCTCGGAGAACTGATGAGAAGCATCGCAAGGTAACTTCTCTCTTTCCTGAATTACCCCCCAAGAATAAACTTAACAGGAAAATAATAAAAGAAAGTAAGGAAAAGACAATCAAGGGATTTTGAAAATGGAAAAGTGCAGTGTGCACAATAGTCTAGAAGGAATTAAAGAATGAAGAGACAAAATGAATTACAAAAAATGATGAGATAAGAAATACTTATGCAAGAGGTTAAAGTAAAAGTGACATTCCATTCTTTCTTCTTTTAACATATTTTAAATCTCTTCATTATAGATTCTTTTTTTTTTTTGTATTTTACTGACAATAATATCTAGTTAGAAGGTCAAAGGCTTGAAAAGACTATTTAAGATAATATTTTGAATTTTTCTAAAGCGCTATCACATGGACCCTTGGGTGGAGATATGTTCAGCGCTGTCAAAAATGCTAACATTATAGTGAGATAAAACAGTGAGAAAACCAAAGGGCAAGACTAAAGAAAAACATAGGAAACTGTTGCTCATTTAAAGCAGCCAATTCTAAATATTAAATAGAAATAAAAAGTGATTAGTGTGCATTTGAAATGTTATTAGGTGAAATATTAATTTCTTCGTTTTATTCCAGTGTTCATTTTAACTCATTTTTTTATGCTAGTGCAAATCAATGAATTGTTCTTTGACTCATTTCTTTGCTATAATATCTGGTCTTTGTTTCCACTGTATTTCTGGTAATTGAGAAATCACTACAAAGCAAAGCCCAATAAAAGAACTATATTGTATCTTCTTCTGAATTAATTGGTATTCTAACTCTTAATTACAGACTCTGTCAAATAGATCTATTCTGATTATTTTGCTTTATTAATGCTGTCACTCCCTTTAACTCCTAACAGAATATTTAAATAAACCTGTCTCGATCAATTTGCATGATTTCTACAATTATACATTTATAGCGCTAATTATAGTGGCAGAGACATCAAGTATAAGTGGCGCTAGGAATATTCTTAAATGCTGGAATCATTTGTAAATTAGTTAGAAAGTTTTTAAAAAAAAGGTGTAATTCCCTACATAAATAATAGCATAATATTTCATCTGTTCAGTATAACAATAACCAGGTATGCCAGTTGCACAATATATTAAGTTCTGTAAATCTATCCAGCATTGCATAAGAACTGTTTCATATCTGAATAATTTATTAAGGAAACATATTTGTTACAGTACATAGTAGTGGAATAGAAAATTCTCATTATAGTAAGTAAGGATTTGCTTCATGTAATTTACTGTATTTGTATGTTAGGCCATGGTGAAAGCATAAATGACCCAAAAGGGCGAAATTTACTAAGGGCGGATCGATCGCCCGAAGTTAAATTCCGTTAATTCCGCACGTGCGAAATTTCGATCGATTTCCGATTGTGCGATCGGAAATCGATCGAAATTCTGATCGTGCGATCGTAAATTGATCGAAATTCCGATCGTGCGATCGGAAATCGACCGAAATTCTGATCGTGCGGTCGTAAATTGATCGAAATTCCGATCGTGCGATCGGAAATCGACCGAAATTCCGATCGTGCGATCGGAAATCGACCGAAATTCCGATCGTGCGATCGGAAATCGACTGAAATTCCGATCGTGCGATCGGAAATCGATCCGAATTCTGCATGTGCGGTAAAATTTGCGATCGGGCAGAAAAATTCCACCTTTAATAAATTTCGCCCAAATACTTTGAATTGGGAAAATAACAACTGGAGGTGCCGTTGATTTCTTTTACCAATTTTGCTTTTTCATTTCTAGAATAGCTCCATCAAAAACTCAAGGAGGTTGAAAATGAACTAGGCACATGTAGGCTTTGAAGTACTAAACAATGCCATTGATGGCTTTCTGGACACTAAGAAATGTAAGTTTCAGTTTAAGTGGGTTGTGAAAAAAATGCACATTTATGTTGGAGGACCCAAGTGATTTATGGTGTCAGCTCTAAGTACAACTCTAAACTTATAAACATCCTGTCAATCAGAGGGACCTTCTCATTCACTCAAGTTATATTAAAACAAGGAAACAGTTATTTGCAAACAAAATGTCAACGCCAGCTTCCGAATTCATTTGCTTTCACATGGTGAGCATCTTGGTAAATATAATAATGGCATTCATGATATCAGTAGGCACAATTTATAAGGTTATAAATTGCAACTAGTACAAATACAATGAATAGTAACTTGCATATTATGATGGTAAGTCTACGCTTGGTACATTGCCAAGGTGAATCCATCTAGTAGATTGTGATGAAGAATGCAAGTTGACACAATCTGTAAATATTATTTGAAAGCTTCTTCATATAAAACAAATGTACACATTGTTCTATATTGCCAAGAAAAAGAAAAATAGCACAAAATTAGAACAATTCAAAAAAATATTATTTGTATTCATCCCATTCATATTAGCAGTAGTAGAATGTAATCAACTCAACTGGACTTGTGTTTTCTTCCAGGCATTTTGTGCCACTCAATGAAGTTGCTACACATAAAAATGCATATTTAAAACATAAACTGAACTCACAGTAGCTCTGTTGGTATAATTATTAAATGAACTTTGACTGAATCCCTTTGGCTCCTTTTTTATAATCTGTGTGTGCCTTAGCTCGTCTCATTTACTTAATCTGATTAAAATGCAGACTGATGCCAAGGCTACAGTAGAATCTCTAATCAAACAAATTTGATTTAAAACAGGCAACCACTGCTGAATCTTGGATCAAAAAGATTTGATCCATAACAGGCATCTAGTTAATGGCTTTTTCCTTGACAGCTTCATTTGAGATTATTTGTGATATCAAATATAATCAAAAGAAATTGAAATGGAGTGGCGCCTATGAAAGCACACCATATTAGATTTATTTTTGGTATGTAAGGATTTGTCAAGGAGGGATGCCCTTTAAAAAAAAATTTCTTGGATTTCAGACTCTTCTCTTGGATGTTATTCTCTTTTACAATACTTTGACGTTTACTTGAAGATGTTTAAACTTTTCAATGCAGATTATTTTTAAATTAGTCTATGGTACTTCTTAAGTGGCCATCGTTTACAAGTCATATGCAAGATTTTTTTTTCAGAAGGCCATAAAAGCATATTATATACTATTCAATATGATAGAAATTAATATGATAAAAATCAATGACTGATTGAGAAAATAAAGTTTAAAGAAAGAACCAATCAGTGCTGTCAAAACTTAGCAAAACTTAAAGGGCATAGTTACAAAAAGGAAACAAGTCCGTTCAGCTCAGCCTATTATTTTTCAATGTTGATCCAGAACAAAGTAAGAAACTCCATAATAGAAAAAATTCTCCACCTCCGAATATGATTTATGAATTATTGCCTAGATCAAGAAACCACCTTCAGCAGTATTTTACCCTTAAATTGTAATATTCCTACACAGAAAAGGGATCCAAGTCCCTTTTAAACTCTTTTAATGAATTCACTATGACAACTTCATCAGGCAAAGAGTTCCATAGTCTCACTGCCCTTACATTAAAGAACCCCCTTAATGCAGGAACCTTCTTTCCTCTATACATAGAGGAAATAGAGGGTCCTTGGTATAATTAGATCATGAGATATCTCTGTATTGAACCTTGATATATTTATACATGGTAAATGTTACCCCTAAGTCATCTTTTTTTCTAAATTAATTAACCAAAATATTGATCCCAATCATTCATGGTACTACAGTCTTCCCATTCAATTTATTATTGTAGTTTTGTTTCTTTGCTTCAATTCAATTCTACTATGTCTTTCTTTAGCTCTGGTACCTATAACTGCACAAAATAACAAAGGAATTTCATAATGTGCATCTTGTACATTAACAAAATAGATCCTTTTCTCTTGAAATAAATGAAGCCATCTTAAAAGTTTGAGAACCGTTATTATATAAACCTTATAAATCACTATAAACCCCTATGAAACTACTATAAATCACACAACAGATAAATGCCAGTTTATTCAGGATCTAATTAAGCAAGTAAGTTTGCATTTAGACTATGGAATTAAGTTATTATTACTAGAACCCAAGGTAACCTATACAAGTACAGGGAGAAGAAATAAACACCATAAGCATGATATTTTAATATCTGTATATATATTGTATTTATTAATTTATTCACTGTATTTACCTATATCTATTTTGATTTATTTATTTTCTATATATTTATGGACCTATGACTACAGAGCTC
>WMED01027465.1:0-10621 GCA_019650415.1 Pipa parva | reverse complement strand
CTCCTCCAATCAGATCCCTGCTAGATCATGATTTAAGGGATATGATTGGAGGAGCTATAAAGTCAGTTATTTAGCCATGCCCACCCAATACTCAGGAAAGAAAAGTCAGGCTGACAGGGAAGATGACAGAGAGAAACACTGTATAAAGGTACATTTTTTAAAAATACATATATATTTACAAAATGTTTTTTTCATTAGTACAACCTAAATAAGTGTTAGTTTTGAGGTGACAGGTGCACTTTAAAAGAAGTCTAGTAACCCATAGCAACAAATCAGCTGTTAGCATTCACAGGTACAGGGAAACCAGATTTCTAAAAGCCAAATGGTGATTGGTTGCCATGGGTTACTAGACCTCTTTTAAGATTGCTTCTGTTGCTGAATTCCCCTACAGGTCTCTGGAGAAACCTTCAAATTTTCTGGCCTGCAGTCTTTTCCTGCACTCATACTTACATTTAAGCTGTGTAACCCTGCCCATTTGTGTGGCACAATTTGCATCATTAAGACCCACCTCCAGTTTCCCAAACTGGCAGTTAGCTGAACTCCGGGCCCCAAGACTTCCCAACTATTCCAATTACATGTCAATCCCTTGGGAATCGCAGTTGGGGTGACTGAAGGAACCAGTATGTCACTGTTAGTGGTAACCAGTAGCACAGAGAGGAAATTACACATGGATGATTTCCTTATAATACAAAAGTTGTCCGTTAAATCCTTTTTACAGAATGGTTATTTATATTACATTTACAAAAGCAGGAGCTGAAAATCTCTTATGCAGACACACCCTGGCTTTTATTTATTTATCAAACTGCTGCCGCTCTAATCATTACACAACGTCTCTGTGTGATTAGCTGAACTGAGGCTCTTTGAAAGCAGTAGAAATACTAGAGGGCGGGAATTATTATGAACTTCACTTCTCATTAAATCCCTTTCCTGAGATGTATATAGAAATATTTCTTGTTTTTTGGGGTTTTTTTTTTCCTTCAGATATTTCAAAACAGCATTTATCTAGAACTGCACTCCAGGCAAATACCATAGCGCCTTAATGATTTCCGCCTGTTTATTTATTTTAAAAATATAAACAGCGTCTCCCTGTCATTTTACAAAACTAAACGAAGAACTGAAGCACATTAACAATATGAATATCAGGTTTAAAGAGAGGTTTTCACATAGTGAGCGTTAGCTGAATGCCACTTGCCAAGTATGTGGTATACATCTTACTACCAAGTTTGGCAAGGAGAAATCTTATCTATTGGCAGCATTATGTATCAAAAACCACTGACACAAGTCCACCTAAATAAATTATTTCCAGACAAAATACAACCTGAAATTATCAACAGATCAAAACTATGGATTAGACCAAAAACACACATAAAGATGACACCCGCAGATATCATACAGACATTTTTTTTGGAATTTGGTGGACGCAGTAGACGTAATCTAAAAAATATGCCTATGGTTTTGTATGCTCAGTCACCCTTATTTCACTATGCTGATATTAATATCTGGTATATTTGGTTTTAGTAAACCAATAACATGTTATACTTGCATAGAAGGGATCACAAAAAAAAAAAAAAGATCAAAGGGTAACTAAATGCTCATTTATTCGGGGAGAGGGGAAATACTTACTGGTTGGGGGCTTTATGTTTCAGAGCTGCTTCCTGCTCTCCATAACTTGATCATTTCTACTGTTTTTGACAGTGCTGTGATCCTCTTCACACTACCTTTTCCTTTACTGGCCTTTATTTCATTTTACCACATCTATTTGGTGGTACACATCATTTATACTGTATCCATGACCGGTAGTCTCTTAAAATACACCTAATATTTATTCAAATACACTCTGCTTCTTTCATCAGAAAAAGTATCAGTGAAAAAGAGTCCATTAATAAAGGAAACTATTCTTCTTCTGCTTTGCACAAGGAATCCATCAACATTATAAATACAGGGAGGCCCAAAAGTCTGGTGGTTGGGAACACCATCCCGTGTGGAACATGTTGCTAAAGTCAAGGGGAAAAAATTGTGAGGGGTGGGGTCCAACAAGGTGGCCATTTTGAAAGGTGCCATCTTGGAACAAAGTCAACATTTTCAAATGGGAAGGGGTGCATGGGACATATGTATCTGATAGAGAATGTGATGAGGAATCTAAATCTATAAATGTGACAAATGTGAGGGTAAATACAATAACTAAGGTGTTTGATCCTATACTTATTTAAGTTAAAGTTTATGGCCTTTCAGGTTATGGTTTATGGTATGAAACTTGGATAGACCAGCGTTCTTTCCGACTTTACCGAGAGAAATCTCGTTTTGCTCTCCCGAGATTTCTTTACTCGATCTCGAGTTTTCGAATTTTTTTACCATGGAAAGGTAGCTATACTTTACATTAGAAGCATGGCTACCTTTCCATCGAAAATATGGGATCGAGAAACTCTGTCTTGAGATCTCAAACGAAATCTCGCAAGTACAAAATGAGATTTCTCTCGGTAAAGTCGGAAAGACCCAGAGCGGTCTTTCTGACTTTAATAAATTTCGGCTAATAATTAGTGGGAAATTTATAAAGGTCATTTTGACCTATTCGCTAAAATTCGTTCCATTTTGCTGCTTTTCGCCCCTTAATTCAATTTTTTTCAACAAATTTCCGATTTCCCTCAGTTTATGTAATGCTGAATAGAATTTTTCGCCATTAAAAAAGATTGATATTGGTGATCTTTTCAATGGGGGCTATTCTAAACTATCTACATAGGGAATAATGGGCTTTCGCCACCCTCAAACAGGTGAACACTTTTAAGTGATAAATACCGATAACGACGATATTGATATTTTCAACCTAATTAAAGGTATCTCGATATGCCAGGATAAAAATGCTTCATTTTTATAAATATCCCCTTAGCCTTTATCTTTGTTAGGATTTACTTTGCGTTTGAATAATAGGATGCTTTTATAGGGCGCAAGGAAATTTGTTTTCAATTTTATCCTCACTAACCTTTGAACCTGTGAAATAAGTTAGAAGAGTCAATGTAACAGAAATCAGATGATTTTGTATATAACTTTGGAACAAATTCCTTCTGAAAAAATCAACGATCCCCATTTCCTTAACTTTTTATTAGACAATCAGTTTGTAATAGACGCATTGTGACGCAATGAGACAAACACAGGTCTCTGACTTGGCAGAGTTATGTTTTCTCCAATTCAATAAGATAATTCATTCACTGTAAAAACAGACCTTTGTCGTTTGCCAACCGTAAATGATGCTGTCATGGAAAACTAACACTTAGGTAAGGTTCACACTAGCGTATTATGCACAGCGAACAATACGCTTGTGTGAAAAAAAAAAGAAAAGAAAATGCTCCGGCGTATTTTTCTGTTGTGCTTACCAGCGACAGTGTGAATGCTCTCCCGGCGTTCACAGGGTCTTCCTATCTGGCCACATTTTGGACGCAGCATATATACAGTATATATGCTGGCCAAAATGCGACCAGTGTTCCGGATGCAGTGTATGTGCATCATATGCTAGTGTGTCTGAAACTAGGCAGGTATCATGGGGAATGCGTGCGCTGTATTTTTTCTCACACTAGCGTATTATGTGCTGTGTATCATATGCAAGTGTGAACCAACCCTTAGTTTTTTTTCTTTCATTTTGCTGGGAAAACTATTTATCTCTTTTAGTTTTAGATTTACAAATATTGCACTGTATATTACTATATATTACTAGATACAGGGGGTTAGACAAAAAATTTGAAACACCTGTCATTTTAGTGTGGGAGGTTTCATGGATAAATTGGACCAGTCTGGTAGCCAATCATTTATACTTATTATTATACTCGGTATACTTTAACTTATACTTATTATTAATGTTTTTCAATGTTTTTTTTTTTTTTTTATAAATTGTTAAAGCATTTAACCAATTGTCTTGAATAAGGCATTTGTGAAACTTTGTCATTTCAAAGTTTATCACCAATCTCAGTCTTTTTTGCCTATACTTGCAGCTGATATTTATATAGCATTATTACTAACTTCATTCCCTGATCCATGGAGCTTACAATCTAGTTTAGACATCCAGTCACTCAGAGGCAGACTAGGGCTAAATTAGTTATGGTACGTTTATTAATGTAGTATGTTCTTGGGGTAGTCGGAGGATACTGCAGTACTCAGAAAATGCAGATTGATGTCCAGGGTATACTTAAACTTCAGACCCAGCACCACAAGGCAGCAGAGTTACCAGGGCTGCCAGCAGGTGGTACAGGGCAGTGCCGTGGGTTGCTCCACTAACAGTTAACCAGTGGGACAAAGACAGACAGCCATAATTATGTTTCTGAGTATTGACCAATGAAATAAACTGCTTGCTTGGCACCGTGCAGGGTTTAACTCATCACTTTGCAGTGTACACAGCAGAGTAAAATTATATAAGCAGTGACTCATTTGTCAGGTTGCGCTAGGGTCCATCATTTCTGACTCCAGGCCTGTGTGTTACCCCTGAGCCAGCACACTGCTCATTGCTACATCCAATCAGATGTGAGCACGTGGACCCTGAATAGTTAAGGAACTGTACAGACAGGTGTGACTTGGAAAAATTACTAAAGAAATATACAACTGTATTATAAATATTCTATACATTATTGTTATTATACTTAGATTGTAAGCTCTACGGGGCAGGGACCTCCATCCTCTTGTGTCAATCACAACATGGAATTTTAAGTGATTTTATGCTTGTAAGTTACTTGTATTGTTTAATGCACTTTTCCAGTGTCTGTATTATATTTGCATCACTGAATTGTACAGTGCTGCGTAAATTTGTGGTGCTTTATAAATAAAATTATACATACATACATATACAGATATCATAACACAAAGCTTACAGCTAGCAATATTAACTTCAGTATTTAAATATACAGTACTTGCATTATGAACCTGGATGATAATGGGATATGGCGTGCCTTTTTCTACAAGGGTAATCAATCAACATACAACACATGCATTACAAATTCCACTGACTATGAACAGCAGCACCCATTAGTAATCAACTTGTAGATACAATTTATATTAATAGAATCCAGTTGCATTACAAGCAGTAAAGGGATATATAAAAGAATAAGTCAATTTTTTAGAATAGATCTTCAGATAAAAAAAAAAATCTGCAGATTTTATGATTGAAATATTTTGTTACTGTAAGTCTACTGCCAAATATATTTATTAACATTACATCTGCAAACCCTATTCACAGTAAAACCGCAAAAGAGAAATATTTGTGCCTCGCTAGCCTGTAAATATGTGCCAAAAATAAATTCTTCATTGAAATAATAAAATTTGTTAAATTCTATACCCATCACAAAATACAGCAATGTTGATGCTATGTAATAAACCAAACAGCGAAGAACAGTTCAGGCATCAAAAGTTATCTGACTTGCCTTTCTAACTGTAGATGTTTAAAAAAATGTTAATGATAAATGTTATTTACTCTTTCTCCACTTTTTTTCAAATTTTTGACCACTTTCTTAGAAGTCCCTCCTCTCTTATTTCCATAGCAAAGTCGCGACCACATAATCATACTGGAATATTGTCGCAGTCATGACTTTACTATGGCAATATTGTCACGGTCGCAGATAAAGGGTATCAAAAATCCGCAACAATCCCCAGAGGTGTTAAGCAACCACTGGCAAATTGCCATTCAACCTCAAAAGGGGTTGCAACCCCCCCAGCTTGAGCACCAGTGTTTAGAGAAAAGTTTTACACATACAGTGTGGTGTCTATCATTTCTTTCAACAGAATTAGATGCGATATGAGCGGATATACTGTACCAGATATATTAAGATGTAGATTAAGAAATTGGAAATATTGCAAGTCAAATAAAATATAACCATTATTGTACAGTGGAACCTTGGTTTTCAAACGACTTGACTTTCGAACAAATTGGTATTCAACCAAGAAATCTGAGAAAATCTTGTCTTGATATCAGAACAAATATTTGGAACTCGAACACCCGAGATGCCAGCGCGCCTCACCCGCAGCATTAATACAAGTCAATCTGCGATCAGATTTCTTATGGGATAAATTGTTTTGGTTCTCGACCAAATTGGTTGTCAACCGCACTTCCGGAACGAATTGTGGTCGAGAACCGAGGTACCACTGTATATGGATAGAGATGGAACAAGGAACTTATGAGAACGCACTCCTTGCTAAAATACTTTATAAAATATGATAAGAAAGTCTTTTTTTTTTTTTTGTCATCTATTAGTCATACTGGAAACAAATCAATCCCATCATAACATAGCTAATACGATTTACTGTAAGTAGAATGATTGTTCTACAGGAAAATGTGTAGACAATAATGAAAGACATTTGTTTCTATACAAGTCCAGATATTACAATATGCGTAGTATTTACCCTATAAACCGCAACTCTCTACTGATTGTCCAACCTTAGCAACAGGATATGAAATGCAGACACGTTATTGTCTGATTACAAAGAAAAGGCTACAATTGCCCCTTGCGTATATCAAAGATTTTACTATGAAGAAGAGGATTCTAAAAAAGAAAAAAAATGACTTCAGTGTACAGGAATTATGACTAATATAATATATAATAAACTTTTGTGGAAAATAGTAAAAATGGACAGATGGTTTCAATTGAATTTTTTTGCTTGTGATCATTTTGTAGTAATGGCAAACAGCTAATTATTAACTATCTCTGTAATCAACCTTTCCCTGTTATAGAGATGTACTGTAGCTCTTTATAGATCACGTCTGGGAAGCAGGGGTGCATCAGGGAAGGCTTATACAGTAGAGTAGACCTGTGGCAGTAGGCACGAGAGAGCAAGCACTAAACAGAAACAAGAAAATGCCTATGACTTCTCCTATACAATGAATGGCATCTGCCTGATCCTGTGGGTGTGGGATTATTGGAATTGTACTGCACAAACTGGGTGGGGGTCATTTATCAAAGTGTGAATTTGATG
Organism: Pipa parva; assembly: GCA_019650415.1. Classification (NCBI taxonomy): domain Eukaryota; kingdom Metazoa; phylum Chordata; class Amphibia; order Anura; family Pipidae; genus Pipa; species Pipa parva. The sequence goes on along the minus strand of WMED01027465.1, from coordinate 3,676 downwards.
GTTGCAAATTCGCTACTCCTTGTTCACTAAGTGGTAGACTGCCTTAGCGAAAAAGTGAACAGCGTCAGACATGGATTCTTGCGCTGTGTGGTGTAGTTAGTTGCAAAATACTCATCGCCTTACGCCACATTTTCCTTTGTGGCCATTTTGATCTGCGGAATTTAAATGGGTGAATTTGGAGCAGTAAATCTTGCAAAATTCGCTACTTAGACTCTGACAATTAATGAATTAGCAAATTACTGTGCGCACACACGCAGTGTGGTGAAAAGAGCTCAGTAAGTACGTGGAACATTTGAATTGGACACAAATTCGCCACATGACACTTTAATGAAAGCTGGCTAATGGATGAGAACTTGGACCTTCCCCTAATTGTCTGTCTGGCTGTACCATAGAAAGTATATATGCCTTGTATTGTAGAAACACGTGTCTAAAAAAAAATACACCGCGTATTTATATTTTTTATGTATATACACCATGCATTATAGAAACGCACGTCTAAAAAAATACGCCATCTATTTATATGTGGAGTATTTTCTAGACATGCATTTCCCCCATTCGTTTTCAAATGCAGAGTCTTCAGTTTAGTTATACAGACATCTACTCACTAGATCCCTCACACTGGATCCAGGATCTGCTGCAAATGATCCCACAAAGAGCTTCTCCAGTTACAGTCTCTGGGGGTTATCCTCTAAAGTCCAAATTGTTGCATAAAGGCGTGAATTCACCAGCTAAAGACAGTCACAATAAACTGTTATTGTTGCTGTCACATCTTTATAATGAGAATATTATTGCAATTGCGACTATACTATAGAAATATTGTCGCAGTTGTGACTTAACAATGGGAGAATTGTCGCAGTCTCGGATTTGCTATGGGAATTCGCTGTTTGATAAGTCAACAGTTGAATAAAGACTTTAGAGAATAAGCCCCGTCTGCCTGAACACTTATATCGCTATGTGGGCTGGATTGAGTTTTACCTAGATGAGCCTTGGATCTAACCTTTTTTAATCCTTACAATATCTGGGATGCACATTTGTTTTAATAATTAAAGCACACTAAACCACCCAGCAAGAAAAGAAAAACTCGGTGCATCGATATTTGCTTTTTATTTGGATTTTACGATCAGATTGATATTTGCTAGATTTGACTGTACTTTCTAATGTGTTTCCCTGTAGATTATGAAATTATTACAATGATGGTATTTATAACACCATTAGTAATCAGGCATCGAACAAGAAAGACTGGTGTAAATCTAGTGGAACCCTTTCATTTGACCTGCACTGATTAGTGTAACTATAGTCAACATATTATATACTATATACTCTGTAGCATCTGATAACACTCCACTCTTCCTATATATATGTAGATGCTGTACGGTGAGATGCAAATGGATCACACTACTATTTGCAAATTGGAAATACAAGGGCAACACTACTTCTTCACCCATTTTGGTATAACCAGCAGGGTGATAATCAGGAAAATAGAGATTATCAGAAATGCAGAACCAGTATCCTCACGTTCAGTGTCCTCATATGATAAATGACCTCCCGGCAGGCACTGCTAGATATTCTTGTCAAACTGTAGGTAAGATAGAAACAACAAATATTTGCCTATGTCAGTGATGGCAAACCTCTCTGTGGGCATATATGCCGTTGCCACCGCTGCTATGCTCGAATCCTCTCCCAGCGAATAAGCGCTCCATCAGCGTTGGCCTCAAAACCGACCTGACAGTTTTCAGGTCGGATTCACAGCCTACACTGAAGGAGCGCTCACTCACTGGGGAGCACTCTTTCCCCGACGCAGGCATGATGATGTCACTCATCAGAACTGGCACTTCGGGGGATGGCGGTGAGACACGTCACCTTTTCAGCACTGACGTCACTAGAGTGTCTGTAATTAGGAGTATAAAATAGAAATTCAATAGAACAGAGTAGTTTTTCTGCCATTTTTAGCCTTTAGTACAGAAAGCACTGGCTACAGTTCCTCTTCCTCCTTTTCATGCCTTACATATCCATTTCTATATTCACCTTAGATAACATATCTGCTCTCTCACCTTAGATAACATATACAATTTCCACAGGTTAAATCAGTTAGGTTGAGTATTAGGCTTCAGAAAAAAAAGGGGGGTGGGGGGGCAACTTCGGGAAGCATTTTGCTCGAGTTACCTCATGAGTTAAATCAGACTGTTAATTGCAGTTGGAATAATAAATGCAAACATCTGATTCTTTGCTATAGGCAACTGGACTGGGACAACCTTTGTTTTCCCTGAATAACAGCACAAAAAGTACACTATAAACTACTATTTAAGGATTGTGCTGTGTTTTAATTCCATGAAACTCTTCAGTAGGATTTTCAAAGATTTGTGTTTTATTATTCCTGAATCAAATCTGAGTTTCATACTGAGGTTTGTGGATGATCCTAAAGATGTATATTATATTATATATTTATATTATATTATATATTTCTGTAATAGTATCCGTCAGGAAGTTACCCAGCTCAATAGCTTAATAGCATGTTACAGTTTACATGTGAACCTACTACACAAGGGCAGCGATTTTATAAAAATGGGTTAGAAGTAAACAATGTTGCGCACATCAGATGGTTAAGACTGACATGTGGGGCTTATTCATCAAAATGCCAATTTGACTGTCAGTGAATTCTCATCATTTCGGGTTGCAGGGTTGAGATAGTCGTGATTTCTCTACTCTTTATTCACAATACAGAGGATTCCCATAGTAAAGAAGCGATGGTATCAGTAGCCATCTCTCTAGTAGTGTGGCTTGAGCAGATGGACAGTAACAGTCCTGCAACCAGCCCCCTAAATAGTCACCAAGTCATCTGGGGACTGAAACTGGCAAATGCGACACAATACACAATATGTGACACAGTACATCTTGTCGAATTCTCTACTGCGACACTTGATGAAAAGGTGAATTACATGTGCACACATATGCAAAGTGATACAGAAGAGCTCTGTAAGTTGGCGACTGTTGTTGGATTGGTAGTGAATTTGGCGCATCATAGCCTGCTGTATATGTGAAGATCAGGAAGTGGCAAATAAATGTGAATTCAGACCTTTACATGACTGTTTGGACACTCCTTTTCTTTTCACACAATTCATTTGGATTAGTGTCCCTTGTTTGTCTGGTGCAGGACCAAATTTACCAATCTTAGTATATTACAAATTAATTAATAGGAGTCCTTCAGATGCAAGTTGAAGGACTATGTTAGAGCAATATGCTTAGAAATGTGCTACTAAGTAGTCAGTAGGTCATGTGACCCAGGTTATGTAAGGCTGGGAGAATAGGGGGATCCTTTCCATCCCTTCTGGACAACAGAGCAAAGGTGCTGGAGAAAGATCTTGTCTTGATTTATATTTATTACTCCTTGGAGAGGCTGTTCACAGGTGGAACCTCAAGAATATGAAGATGATATCTAAGTGTACCCTAGATGGTGGTGAACTTTAGCAGAATTAATGTAGTAGGATTTTATTGCTTTAGCAGGAGGTACTGTAGCTATCTCTGAAAAGGTTATAGGTGGAAATCCTCCTATAATGTAGGGCATTGCTCTCTATGAGTGCCACTAGTGACAGTAGCCTGCTGGCAGTGGATTGGTGGTTCTATGAGTGCCGCTAGTGACAGAAGCCTGCTGGCAGCGGATTAGTGGTTCTATGAGTGC
>WMED01027463.1:0-10622 GCA_019650415.1 Pipa parva | reverse complement strand
TTTCCCCACATCCGGGAGAGTTACAGTGTGGAGAAGCCCCAAAGAAGCGTACCACCCAGAGTGTTGCATTCCCAGAGTGAATGGGGTGGATCAGTGATAGTTTGGGCTGCCATATCATGGCATTCCCTTGGCCCAATACTTGTGCTAGATGGGGGCGTCACTGCTAAGGACTACCGAATCATTCTGGAGGACCATGTGCATCCAATGGTTCTAATATTGTATCCTGAAGGCGGTACCGTGTATCAAGATGACAAAGGTTTTATGAACATGAAAGTGAAGTTGAACATCTCCCATGGCCTGCACAGTCACCAGATATAAATATTATTGAGCCACTTTGGGGTGTTTTGGAGGGGTGAGTCATGAAACTTTTTCCTCCACCAGCATCCCGTAGTGACCTGGCCACTATCCTGCAAGAAGAATAGCTTAAAATCAATCTGACCACTGTGCAGAACTTGTATATGTCATTCTCAAGATGGATTGATGCTGTATTGGCCGCTAAAGGAGGCCCTACACCATACTAATAAATTATTGAGGTCTAAAACCAGGTGTTTCAGTTTTTTTGTCTAACCCCTGTAGTTCTGATGTCCAGAAATACTGTGGAAGTGCTGGATAAGGAAACACAAAATAAAATACACAAAGAGGAAGAATCCCCTAGTGCAGTGGTTGACAATGTGCGGCTCTTTAGCCACCTTGTTGTGGCTCGGAGCACACCTCCAAAGCCCCGTCCATGACCTCCGACGTCTCTTCTGATTGGCCGTTGGCAGGTCATGTGGTCGGGAGAAGTGCGCTCCTCTCCCTTTGCGGCTTAGAAAAAAGTTGTCGCCTCTGGAGGAAGGAGCAAAATGGCTCCCTCCTCATTTAAGTTTGCCGACCCCTGGTCTAGTGTGATACTGTATAGATAACATACAATGAAATATACACCAAATAGTGCGGTAATATTAGATGATGATATTATGATTAATAGTGGCTAATATGCCCTTCACAGTGATGTTTTCTTCAATACATGTTGCTGACAACACTATAGTAATATAAGGTGTTATTTCAATATGAAAGGTACGATGGAGTACGATTTGGTGTATATTTTGAGTACTATTTGGTGTATCTTTGGAGTACTATTTGGTGTATGTTTGAGTACTATTTGGTGTATCTTTGGAGTACTATTTGGTGTATGTTTGAGTACTATTTGGTGTATATTTGGAGTATATTTGGAGTACTATTTGGTGTATATTTGGAGTACTATTTGGTGTATGTTTGAGTACTATTTGGTGTATATTTGGAGTATATTTGGAGTACTATTTGGTGTATATTTTTTTAATTTATTACATTTCTTTTACATATCTCTCATTTTTATCTGTGTTTTATGTGTTTAGATCATTGTAAGAGGCGCTATACCTTTTTTGTAACAAACCACAGATACTGTATCTGTTGTGATTAATAAAATGGAACAGATCAGTTGTGGGGTGGGGGTGGTGAATGTTTGTTTTTAAGGATACGTTGGGGGTTATTCACTAAACTAAGGTGTGAATTAGACTGTCAAATTCTCAAACAGCGGATTCCCATAGCAGATCCCCCATTGTAAAGCCGTGGCAATTTTTTTAAAGTTAAGATTGCGACAATTTTCCCATAACAAAGTCGCAACTGCGACAGTATTCTCATGATAAAGATGTGACTGCGACAGTAGCAGCCTATTACAACTGTCTTTATCTGGTGAATTTGCACCTATACACAACAATTCGGACTTTAGTGAATAACCCCCTAAATTTTTATGATCAAGAGCTATAATATATGAACAATTCGGTTAAGTTTGATAGATGTAAGCTTGGTTACAATGTTGAATAGTTCATATCAATAATACTTAAAGTGCACCTCAAAACTAATACTAATTTAGGTTGCACTAATGAAATAAACGTTATCCCTGCTAGATCCTGATTTAAGGGATCTGATTGGAAGAGCTATAATGTCAATCAGCATTTAGCCCCGCCCACCCAACTCAGGAAAGAAAAGTCAGGGTGACAGGGAAGATGACAGAGAGAAACACTGTATAAAGATACATTTATTTAATACATATATATTTACATATACTGTTTATTTCATTAGTACAACCTACATTAGTATTAGTTTTTTGAGGTGACAGGTGCAATTTCAACATTCCTATTATGATCTTTTGGAAAAAAACATTTTACACCAGTTATTCACAACCCTATGAATAGAGCTTTTTATTTATTGGCCACCTAGTATTAGGTACAAGTGTTAAAATGACAGATTTATGTTTACTGGATTTGCACAATAGTCATAGGAAAAGCAGAAAAACAAGCACTTTATAAGAGATTTTCAACTAATCCTAGCCCATCATCCTTAGTCAAGGGCTTAGCTCACAACTGAGCATGCCTGAAACTAAAATTCACTTTCTTCAGGAAACTTAGTGCAAGGCAGCTCTGACAGACTCCAAACTGGAGAAAAGCAGCATACGGTCCAGTTCAGACTGGCGTAAATATGCCAGTATATTTTAGGAAAGTGTGTCCCGAAAATACGCCTGCAAATTCAGGCCGGTGTATATTCAGGCCGGTGTATATTCGGGCCGGTGTATATTCAGGCCGGTGTATATTCAGGCCGGTGTATATTCGGGATGCACTTTTCTATTGTACTTTACCTGATGCTGTGCGAATGTTCCCTCAGCGTTCGTGGCTCCTATCTGGCTGCATTCTTCACATGGTGTATGTATGTGCGAAACGTTGCGGCATGCGTACACTCTGTTCTGCTCTGGTGTGGCAGGAACAAAGTAAGTGCTATAGGGATTTGTGGTGCTTTTTTTATATTATTTTTTTAGCACAGCGTTAAAATATGCCAGTGTGAACATGGCCTTAAACAGCTCAGTGAAAAGCTGCATAGTCATTTATATACCATGGATAACAGATGGGATTCATTGATAACCTCTGCTGCAGGTTCACATACATTGTGTGACCAATAAATAGCAATGTCTTTACAGGCCTTAGTGTCCCTTTAAGTTATAACATTGGTGAAATGGAAAAGGATCCGTTTGCCGTAAAGCAAGGTTTTGTTAGAAATCCCTATTCCTGTCCCTTTTACATTAATGACTGATTTTTGTGAAAAAAAAATGTTTATTTTTTTGCTTTTCTCCCAATAATAAGTCATGTTATAAAGACTCAAAATGGAAACAGCTACCGTTACCCTCTCAGGCTGGCACGTGTTCATTTTACTTAAATGTCTTCTTGTTTAAAGTCTAACACATCATGCCTAGTCTTAAACATAGATTTCCCCAAAGCTGAAAGATACAACTGCTACCGAATGAGAGCAAAATGTATAATACATCTGATACATTGTCTAAATGTCTTATCGCTATACTTAGCTTATTGCAAACATCATTTCTTATTGTGCCCTTTATACAACTGATTAAAGGAGTCATTTATCAAAGTGTGAATTTTACTGTCGGAGTGAATTCTCATCTCTTCAGGTGGATTCACTCTTTCACTAAGGTGCGAATTCGACTGTCAGCGGATTCCTATAGCAAATCCGCAACAATTTCCCCATTGTAAAATCGTGACAATTTTTAATGTTAAGATTGAGACAATTTTCCCATAATAAAGTCGCGACTGCGACAATATTCTCATTATAAAGAAACGACTGCGACAGCAGCAGCCTATTGCGACTGTCTTTATCTGGCGAATTCGCACCTATACACAACAATTCAGACTTTAGTGAATAACCCCCCGATTGTCTACTCCTTATTCACTAAACAGAGGATTCCCATAGCATCAGTATTCCCATAGCAAATTCGTTACTGAGTCAGTATTCCCATAGCAAATTCGTTACTGAGTCAGTATTCCCATAGCAAATTCGCTACTGAGTCAGTATTCCCATAGCAAATTCACTACTGAGTCAGTATTCCCATAGCAAATTCGCTACTGAGTCAGTATTCCCATAGCAAATTCGCTACTGAGTCAGTATTCCCATAGCAAATTCGCTACTGAGTCAGTATTCCCATAGTAAAGTTGCAACCGCGTCAGTAGCAGTCTATTGTGTAGTGTGCAACCATCATTAGCTGGTGAATTCGCCACATCGCAGTTTGCTGAATACCCAAATATTGGGGAGTGGCGATCTCATACATTTATGCGACAATTCAGAGTTTGATAAATAACCGCTAAGTCTTTAGTGCAGACAATGATGGTTATCGCGGATTGAAAGGCATTGGGAGCGAGTACAGTACTTGAGCAGCCTTCTGATTTTACTAACGATGTAACACTGATGAAAGAAGTGTTACCAAAAATGCTTTAATGTGTGAGATTTAGGCCAAAGGAAACGTTGGTGGGAGAGATATGTGATAGAGGGGTGAAAATGTGTTCACAGCCATGAAGCAAAGGTTCCATAGAAAGCTTGGCTTTATGTCTTTGTTGATATGGATTCTACTTGTAACGTACATTAATGCTACAATGTTACTACAAATGCACATGGTAGCCAACTTGTAGACTTGAAGTGTTTAGTGCTAGTTGTATGGTAGTTATGTTTTATACCTGTCTGCCCCTGTCTCTGCAGTGGTTCCTGTACACTGTACTCACTGACCGCACAGACAAATACTGCACTCTCTATGGATCAGAGAAATAAATTAATTTAGTGAGTCCTGGGCATGTCTTTATGGTGTTAAACTAATCTCTCCATACCAGATAGACAAAAACATACATCTGTGTGTGTGTGACTGAATAGGGAAATTAGATTGTAAGCTCCCTGGGGCAGGGGCTGAAGTGAACGACTAATCTCTGTAAAGCGCTGCGTAATACAGTAGCGCTATATAAAAATGAATAAATATAAAATAAAAACAATACAAAAATTAGCTTTTGAAGGGGTTTGGGTTACTTGGTGGATATTAGTGACCATCCCTTTAAGAAATTCAGTATACTCATTAGGCTTTTGTTTAAACCACGTTTTAAAATCCTCCAGTTGGAACTACTAAATGCCACTACACCTAACAAGATGGCCTCCTCTGCATTCTCTAGTCAGTCCTTCTTTTGATTATTTGAAATTTGGATTATCCCTCTACCCTCTATTAGAAACTGGATCGTGATGGGTCTACAGATACTTACTATACTTGTAAACCTCACTCCAGGGACTGTCTGATCAATGCCAGTCTTGTTTTCATACATCTCTATATTTATATGCATTTTGATTTGATTTTAGATATATTTCCATATTTTTAACTACAGTCCCTCCAGTTCTCTCCGATGACTGCTTTATATAGTTTTATTTGTCTTCCTACTTCTGGTCGGACTGAGCCAGCTAAATTTGGAATTTCTTTTACTATGTCCACATAACAGATTAACCAGGCAGATAGATCCCTGCTATGAAAAAAGCTAAGGTTTTAGTTATAGAAATGCTGTGAAATGTCTCACATGTAGCGGAGTCTTTTGCTGTTAGATACAAGTCAAAATACATAGATCCTACTGAGATGACAATACTTATTGATATGACTGAAAAGTGACCATCAAATTATTTAATAAATCTGATTTGCTCCCTTTCTTAATACAGTTTATTAATAAAGCTGAGATCTTTTGGTAAATAGTAGTTGGCTGCCCAATCGCTCCTACTCTTGCTGAATAGTCATATGGGTGTAGCCTTAAGGGGGCATAGCCCATCACATGACTCATTGGAAGTAGTCCTAAACTTCTGCTGAGCCCCTCTTTCCTGCTTTTACTGCCGAATGCAGGGGTCGGCAAAGTTTGCAGAGCAAGGAGTCATTTCACTCCCTCCTCCGCCAGAGAATTTTTCTTCGGAGCCGTAAAGGGGGAGGAGCGATTACATGACTTGCTGTCAGTCAATCAGAAGAGGCATCGAAGTTCATTGGCAAGGCCAGCAAGATGCTCTCCGAGCCACAACAAGGCAACTAAAGAGCCGCATGTGGCTGACCCCTGGCCTAATGGATGGCAGTGGCCGTCCATTAGAAGGATAAGGCAGGACAGAGACGATGCTTCTGGAGGCTAAAGCTATTTCAGATTTACCCCTCATGGGTGAGAAGGCCATTGACTGGCGGGTTTCTGGGGGGGGGGGGGGGGGGGGGGGGGGGGTGCCTCCCATAATGAAGTCTAGTCACTTGTGCAGTTAGCAGTTAACTGATGGCTGCACAGTTAAGGATGGGGAGAATTGGGAAGGCAGAACATGATTTTTGAATTCCAGATTTCCTTCAAAATTGCAAATATGGCAGTTGTAATTCAACCAAACATTTTTCCTAATAAAAGAGAAAAATGTCCACCTCTGGAGTGTTTTTAACATTTTTATTAAAAAGAAAATTCAAATAAGCCGTTGTGAAACAAAATGAGTAATCCGGCCGAGGAAAGCCAGCTGCAAACATTAAAAAAATAAAACAAAATAAAAACCAAAAAGCTTTTGTTTAAATCCAAAATCTCCTTTTTCTTTCTTTTTTTCCATAAATTAAATCATTGTCAAGAATGTAAAACGAGTGACTGAAACCGCGTGAGAACGGCTCAGTCGCCCAAGCAAAGGAGGGAAACGTTTTTATTTTATTCTCGCTGAAAAACAAAAAATAATTAAAAAAAAAAAAATCGAAGAAAAAGAAAGAAAACGTTTGGCAGAATTGATTTTTACACATTCTAGTTGGAACTAAAAAAAAAAGTGCTACGGTTATAATAGAAAATGTTTTTACTAGAAAGAAGCTACTTTTATTTCTATACACGAAAGGAAAAATATGGAAAGATGGTTTTTTTCGCACAGTCCTAAACCACATGATAAATCTACTTACAACTATTCAACAAATTAGATTTGAAATTTTATTTTTTTCACATTGTATTTTCTGTGATTTTTTTTATTTTTTGTATATTTGCACATTTTTAAGTGTTTTATTTATCTCCCCTATTTTTTTCCTTTTATTTTTTTTTTACCCACCCGCGTATTTTTTTTTAACTGGATGGAAGTTTTTCTAATTTACAATATTAACAGACCTCTTCTCATACAGTATATGCCCGGGCGATTTGTTTTTGAAGAGTAAAGTAAAAGTTTCCTTGGCCAATACGGTTGCAAGAAGGTGTGTCTTGTTCATTGAAGGTTTGGGAGGTGTGGCTTCTTCAGTCTTTATGCACATTTTTGCTAATAAAACAGGTTTTCTGTGGCTTGACAAGAACAGTCAACTCAAGTCTGCATACCTTATAGACCATGCTTTCCTTTATTTCCGTTTAGATTTCCAGTGCTGTAGACTTTTGGAAATGTTCATTTAACTTTTCTAGGCAAATAAATGTTTTGTTTTAGGTGAGGTAGAGAGACTTATTCCTTGTCAGAGAGCTGAATGAAAAGAGGAGAAATATTATTATTCATTGGCCTCATACATAAAATACAATTCTACTTTTGTTCCTAGAGCCAAACAGACCTACCTATATGATGCACGGCTCCCAACGGGGATACTGATGTAGGGGCACCAGCCAGTTCAGCAAACTGGCAGGAAATTCAGTCACATATGAGCAGGGCCTGGCCTAGGGATAGGCAGCATAGGTCGTCGCCTATGACATTGTCCTTCTGGGCACTCCCTTCCTTCCCCAGCTCTGGCTTACCTCAGTTCTGCATTAGCAGAGCACTCCCTCCCCTGTGCTCCATGAGCTTGTTACTTCCTGTGACCCGCTGACAGGAAGTGCTATGTGCAGGGGAGCGAATTCTGCGCTATAGTCGAGCTGAGGTGGGCTTGTGAAGTGGGGGGGGGGGGGGGGGGGGGGGGGGGGGGGGGGACACACACCTAGGTTTCATAGGACTAGGATGACATGAAACCTTTTTCCTGGCCCTGCAAATGGGCTTCTGGGTACCAGCCAGTGAAACTTATGGCCTATTGGACAGTGAGCAATATAAATGGGAGGTCTGCAATGGGGTTTCTCATTTGGTAAGGAGTTTGTGGGAAATTTCTTACGGCATCCCTGCCTCTATATACTACATACAGTGTTTACAAAGCTAGTGTACACAGCTGATGAGGTAATCAGGCCATGTTTTCTAGGCTGTTTCTGCTTCGTAAAAGCTATGTATATTGTCTGTACACATCCCCAGGCTAAAAGGCTGAAAATAAATGGTTTAAGGTAGTGGACTATGGGACCTTATAGCTCTTTTAAAATGTAGCTGGTATCTTTTTGAAGATACCAAGGACTGGAGATTATTTCAGTGAGAACCTTATACAAAGCAGTAAATGTTAATTTCACATATTTCAATAACCTATTGAAAGTGTGAATAAAAAGAAACCGCTTAGGCTCACACAAGCGTATGAAGCGCAGCACATAATACCATAGTGTGAAAAAAAAATACGGCTCAATGTTTCCCTACAGTACTTACCTTGTTCCAGAAACACTAGCATATGATGCGCATACGCCGCGTCCGGAATGCCGTATGTACACCACACCCAGAATGCGGCCAGATAGGAAATGCCGTGAACATCGAGGGAGCGTTCACACTGTCACTGGTAAGTACAATAGAGAAATATGCCGAAGCGTATTTTTTTCTTTTTTTCACACTAGCGTATGATGCGCTGCACATAATACATACTAGTGTGAACCTAGCCTTACCAAGCTTTAATTGCAGATAAAATCACTTTTCCAAGACTTGGACTCACCTGCAGTGATTGATCCCACACTCTCTGTTAGGAAATTCATTGTCCCATTCTGTGTTTCCGGGCGGGTTAGATGAGGTGGGGGATCGAGGGTCTACGCTGCTCTGGAATTCAGATGGGAGATGGGAAAAATCCTGTTGACCAATTAGAGTAATCAATGGGCATGCAGGAAGTAAGATAAAAACAGAGCAATTAGTTTAAAGGAACAATCAAAAGAAAAAATAAGGGATTCTGAGAACAAGGGTAAGACAATGAAGGACAAGGCAGAGCAATGCACAGTCACTATGCTTATTACTGACATTATATTAGAATTAAACACATATTTCCAGAATTAGCTAAGCTTAAGACATGCGGGCAGTTTTCTGTCACACGGCTGCCATGTTTTGCAGATTTTCACTTTAGTATCTATTGCACCTATTGTATATGAGCTCAGGCAGTGAGTAAGACTAAGCAGACTAATATGCTATATGTGCTTATGGTAGTCAAATGAATGAATAATTTCCTGATAACTGGAAGTAAAGTATACATTCGTTTCTAGCTACTGGTGTCCTTAATACAAGACACTAGGCCCCAGAGATTGTCATTTTATAATAAATATGGATAAACTGAGCTAAACAAGGCTTTAGTCAACTCAGAAGGAAAGATGGAAGAGATTAGGGGACAGCATCATAGAGAAGATTCAGAGGCAAATCACTCACCTGTTGGCCTGTGGGAGAAGTGCTCATGGGTGACTGCAGTGTCATGGATGGTGACAAGATGGGAGGCTGTGCTACTTGCTGCATGTTGATGGATTGGTTAAGAAGAGTGCTGGGTGGGTGGCGCAGATGGTGATGGAGGGGAGGACTTATTTGGAATGGGGGCGGTGGGGAGGCACTGATGCTGGGTAACATGGATTTGGCATTTAGAGTCCGGGAGAGGCCTGAATGGGGGTGCCCGCGGTAACTCTGAAGGTCTGCAGGGGATAAGAATGGGGTCAGTCCAGGGTAAGGAGATGAGGACTGTGGTGGCAGGTTATACATAGATTGCTTTGGGAGGATCATTTTGGATGGTTGGCTGGGTTGCGAACTCTTGGTCTCTCCCTGATCATTATAGCTCTAAAGGAAAGATAAAATGTGAAAATGTTAGTGAGAAGATTCATGCAAAATTCCAGTTCCTTACAGCACTCTCCCGTTTAACTTGGTATTAATTAGCAGCAGGTGCATTTTAGGATCCCTAGGTGCTGTGAACAGGACTGCACTTCATCAGGATCTGTTAAAGTATCCCACCCCTGAGGATCTGTAAAAGGGAGGGGGAGGGTACCACCCCAAAAAACAATGACCTGTTTCCATGTGTGGTGATTCAATAAATGGAGTGATTCTCTCATTGTGTGGTCCTGTTCACACAATGGAAACATTCATCCAATAGTTGAAAAGTAAAGGAAAACCAGACCAATGTTCAGAAAGGGGATGTAAACAGACATTTTACCAGCAGCTGAGAGGCTAAAGACAATGATTTAAGGTCCTGGATTTCTCATATTATCAGGTATGTTTCTATTGCTGCTATTAGACTGCAGGGTCCTTCTACCACCATCCACTTCACAATCTAAACTTACCTAATTAATTGTAATCTAGATACACTAACCCTTTCATCCTAGGGATTCCCCCTTACATGTAGCTTGTTTTAACACATTAGACTGTTCTTACACTTATAGTAACAAGGCTAATTCCTGCTTTCTTACTACACCTCTGGCTTGTACCACCTTTTTCCAATGGAAATCTACATACCAAACAGGGAAACTTTGGAATGACAAAAGTAGATCTATACAGGCCAGAAGGACCAAGAAATGTTTCTGCAAACAGCAAGGCTCATAACAATGCTCTATGGCACAGAAATGCATTATTCTACCTGTAGCTTTCCACCTATTCATATTTTACTAGATGTTGATATAATGGTAATTGGTTTTAGAAGTCATAGTTATGTAATAGTTATTGTATTTGGTATGTACAGTCTATTATATATTCTATATATATCCATACGGTAT
>WMED01027461.1:0-10622 GCA_019650415.1 Pipa parva | reverse complement strand
TCAAGTTCTGCTGCTGCTACCTCCACACAAAATAAAACTGCCACCCAGTCAAGTTCTGCTTTTACTAACTCCACACAAACTAAATATGCCACCCAGTCAAGTTCTGCTTTTACCTCCACAATAACTAAAACTGCCACCCAGTCAAGTTCTGCTGGTACTACCTCCACACAAATTTAAACTGCCACCCAGTCAAGTTCTTCTGCTAACTCCACACAAACCAAAAAGACCACACAGTCAAGTTGTGCTGCTACTACCTCCACAATAAATCAAACTGCCACCCAGTCAAATTCTGCTGCTACTATCTCCACATAAATGCAATCTGCCACCCAGCCAAGTTCTGCTGCCACTACCTCCACACAAACCAAATATGCCACCCAGTCAAGTTCTGCTGGTGCTACCTCCACACATAATAAAACTGCCACCCAGTCAAGTTCTGCTGCTGCTACCTCCACACAAAATAAAATTGCCACGCAGTCAAGTTCTGCTTTTACTAACTCCACACAAACTAAATATGCCATCCAGTCAAGTTCTGCTTCTACCTCCACAATAACTAAAACTGCCACCCAGTCAAGTTCTGCTGCTACTACCTCCACACAAATTTAAACTGCCACCCAGTCAAGTTCTTCTGCTACCTCCACACAAACCAAATATGCCACCCAGTCAAGTTCTGCTGCTACTATCTCCACATAAATGCAAACTGCCACCCAGCCAAGTTCTGCTGCCACTACCTCCACACAAACCAAACATGCCACCCAGTCAAGTTCTGCTGCCACTACCTCCACACAAATGCAAACTGCCACCCAGCCAAGTTGTGCTGCCAATATCTCCACACAAAATAAAACTGCTGGTTTTGAGTCCTCCACACATTGTAAAATTGACACCCAGTCATTTAATGATTCTGTAGCTCCTCCTACCTGCACACTGTCTCTGTTAAGTCATGTTGCTGCTGCTGTAGTTCCTCCCACCTGCACACTGTGTGTCACAGCTTGGTTTTTCTCACATGGCCCAGACATTCCTGTGTCCCAAAGCCAGTTATGGCTCTGATCTACTCTGATCAGTGATGTGTGAAGTGATTCGGTCTGCTGCACTTGTCATCTGCCTGTCATTTTGTAACACAGCATTGTAGGAAGACCAAACGATGCTCCCTATGCCTATTTTATCATGGCAAACTGTTCAGTGATACCCTAGATAATCGAAGTAGCCCGGAAATAGGTTATTTTGGACCCTATTCTGTACGAATTTACTCGGACCGAATCAGCCGAATCGAATTTTTGAGAAATTCGGCCAACTCTAATCATGACATATTTCAGGCTTAGAGCGCTTTCTCAAAATGGTGAAAGAAAGGACTTCTAGAAATTTATTAAAATTGGAAATTACCGATATCTCGATATAGAACCAGTTTTACTGATATCATGATATTGATACCATCGATATCGTGATATCGGAATTCTTACCGATATTTATGCTACCGATATTGCATTTTTGAATTTTGGCCACAACATTGATTTCAATGGCAGAACGGCTGAAATATTGCTATCAGTAAAATTCCGATATCGCGATATTGATATCGGTAAATTCCGATTTTAATAAATTTCGCCCTTAAGGTGAAATTTATTTAATTGCACAAGAACCTGGAATTTTCTCATGGTAAGTATCGTGAGAATGTAATACATTTCGCCCTTAGCCTAAAACATGTCATGATACTGGTTTATATTAAACACAAGGAGTCACACTACTGGAATTCATCAGACTGCTCTTTTCTTTATATTGTGTGAATTTGTGCATTTGATGCATTGTGTATCAGTGGCCTAAATCATTCCTTTTGTATCCAGTGAAGCAGGATCCGACTTGATTATCTGCAAATTCAAGAGTTCTCACTTTCCAATCGGAACCTTTTCAGGGCAAAACAGAGAGAGCTTCTAGAGAGGCAGGACTAGATTTAGAGAGTTTGAAATAGGCAGGGAAAGCTTATACAGGGCCAAACTGTGAATTAAAAGTAAAATATTTTGTACCTGTCCTTTTAACTGAAATAGGGATAGCTTTGTGTTGAAGTGAAAAAACAGGGCTGAATGTGTCTGTTTTTTTGTTGTTTTTGTTTTTAGGAGAAGGGAGGTTAATTTTTCTATAAAAAGTGAAATTGTTCCTAAAGTTGAGTGGGACCATTAATAAACTTCCTGCATTCATGCTTATAGTCAGTGAATTCTGCAAGGCAGAATGAAATCATTTTCAATTTTTCATTTTTTACCATCTTGTGTGCTAAAACAGTTTGTTAAAAGATATCGGAAAATGTATTTATTTTGTATGGTTTTTACTTTTTAAGTTTGAAAATCAGAACCCAAATTTCAAACTTTAGGCAAAGTTGAGAACTTAGTAGAAAATCCTAGGCTTTTTGACATTTAGAGCTTCCAAATGGCTTCAAAGACTGTATAATGGGCATAGAAAGGCAAAAGCTATGTAAAAAGCATGTTTATTTAGTTTTATTATTGCAACTAAAACAAAAATAAATTAGAACCCAAAACCAGAAACAAAATCTGTCAAAAAAAAACAACCCCAAAATAAATAAAGCACCCAAATTAAATCAAAACCAAAGCCAGAACATAAGGTCTTGGCACATCTCTACTTTCTAGATAACTTTTAGAACTCATTTTAAAAAGTCTGAATAGTAGTGTAGATGTCTGAATTCACACATATTCTCCACTTTCCCATGTTTGCATATTAAGCAAACTCTGAAAAGTGGTGAATCCGTGACCAATTCAACGATAGTCGCGACACAGAGCTCTTCATGTCATTTTGCGCATGCACAGGTACTTATACTATTGATTAATAGTGTGAATGTGCAAATGGGATAAGGTGAACTCCTCCAAATTCACCTGTTTGATTTTGCCATTTTAAAGTAGAAAATGTGGGGGCTGATGGCAGGGCTCTGGTGTTGAATAAGTAGACTATTCATTTAAAAGTGACAATGGTGACTGTGACTAAGTGATGTGCCACTGCATAATTCATTGGTAAGCTATCCCTTTCTATATACAGTTCAATGCTTGACACCATTACACAAAAAAAGATGTCCAGGGACTAGAAAATGTTTAAGGAAGGACAATGGAAATAAGGGAAATGACCTCCATTTTGAGGAGAAACTTAAAGGAACAGTTTAGGCAACAACAGTTATTTGCTGTCTGTTTGGCGCTGTTAAATAAAAGTTCAATAAATGCTTTTTGTCATATAAATTATTTCTTTCTTTCTACCCTTTACAATTTAGCTCCAGTTTGTTACTGAAGCTCCTCCCCCCTCTCTGCCACTTCTTGTTCAGCAGTTCAGTTTTGAATGTTGAGTTAAGGAATTGATTGACAGGCTGGATAATGCCAAATAACCAATCAGAACCTTTAAGCTATCATCCACTTTTTTTTTTCATTCTGAAAGGTGTAGTTAACCCAGAAAGGGCTGAAATATTGACTTTATTTTTATATGGATTTGGTCTCTGTCTTGTGCTCAATATCTCAGTGCTTGCTACTGACAGTGTACACTATTAGCTGTAAGTATTGTAACTGCCCATGGTAATTCATTAACTATTAATTTTGACCTTCCTGACACTGTTGTGTCAGTGGCAAAAAATTCCAACCAGGAAGTAAACACATAAGGAGCTGTGTACTGCTACACAGATGGAACATTTAATACATTTCCTCACATAAAAGACTGACTAAGTATATTAGAAAAAAAATGTATTATGCATTTACAACACACATTACTTTTTATTAATCGGACTGGACTGTTCTTTTAAAGAGTTCAGGACTTATTTATCATTGTGAGAATTTGAATGTTGGAGTGAATTTGCATCACTTCTGCTTGCAAATTCTCTACTCCTTATTTACTAAGCAGCAGATTCCCACAGTGGAGAATTGAACAGCATTAGATGGGATTTATTGCTTAGTGCTGCATACAGAAGGCAATCAGATAGTGGGAGTCCTGCCAAATGGGAAATTCTACACAGTGAGCCTTGCCGAATTTTCTACTGCCACAGTCTCCATTGCTTGATGACTAGCAAACTTACCTTGGCACCCACACAAAGTCACCAGAAAGTGCCAGTTATGCAAAAATAATGCCAAGACGAGATACCATTGCTTGATGAATAGCATACTTACCTTGGCACCCACACAAAGTGATGTGAAGAGCCCCACAATTTGTGAAAGTTTCCAAACTGGCGACAAATTCACCACATTGCAGAGGTTGATGAAAACATGAAGAATGGTAAGTGGGGAATGGATGGGAATTTTGACCCCTGTGGTGGGTATAAAACATTACACCAATTTGACTTTGACAAAGGCACCATCAGAGCAGAAACTGGTAATTGTATTATCACAATATATGGACCTACTGCTTTTGCTTTAACCTGCAATACAGATTTCCTAGCTTGTGTATATCATGGTCCACAAAGGAATGTATTTGTTACCAAAAATTGGAAAAAATAAAATGATATTGTTTGCAACTTGTTTACAATTTCCCTGGAATAAACTCCTATTTTACAAAACATAATCAGTTTTTTTTTTAATAGCCTCTTTTCATCATTATGTGTATATATGCATGGATACAATATCCTAATTTATTCTTTGTTTTTATTAATGAGGCAAGAAATATTCTGCTTTTCATGCAATTAAAATAAATATTGAGAAATACAATAAATGCAGGAAGATGTTACTGGAGCTTTACCCCGTATAAATAGGTTCAAACAGAATAATTAATCAGTATACATGTTTAATCTCCGTGATGCATAAAATAATGAAGTCGTAATTAATCATTCTTTACCCGCTGGGCTGATCAAGAATAACAATTCTATGTATTCTTTTAATATGAAGATTTTATCCTTTTTACAAATCTTTAGGGGTTGTTTTATTAATGTCAGCTCTTTAACTATGGGAATTTAATTTCTGACATATTGAATCAAATTTCTGTTATTTTAATAGTTACTGAATATTGAGAATTACTTTGTAAAGTTATTGTATACTTTATTTAACTTGTACTTGAATGATGCTCTGGAAACAATACTTTGTGCAACGTGTGATCACATTTTTTTTTATTTAGCTCTAGATATTGTACTATGTTGAGTATGTTGGATCCATGAACATTTTTCACTGCTTTTAAAAATGTTAAATGGAAGCATAGACATTAGGCACTAAATAGGACCTGTTTCTAAGTTTAAGTTTCTAGGCCAAGCTATAAGTATGTGATTTGTATAAGTATCACCACTGAGAATTAATATCTGTACAAAATAAATTTACTTAAAGTTCACCTGTCACCTCAAAACTAATACTAATTTAAGTGGCACTAATGAAATAAACATTTTTGTAAATATATTTGTATTTTAAAAAATGTACCGTTATACAGCGTTTCTCTCTGTCATCTTCCCTGTCAGCCTGACTTTTCTTTCCCGAGTGTCGGGTGGGCGGGGCTAAATGATAGCCTATATATCTACTCCAATCAGATCACTTAAATCATGATCTAGCAGGGATCTGATTGGAGGAATCATCATTTAGCCCCGCCCACCTGACTCAGGAAAGAAAAGTCAGGCTGACAGGGAAGATGACAGACAGAAACGCTGTATAAAGATACATTTTTTTAAATTCATATATATTTACAAAATGTTTATTTCATTTAGAAGAACCTAAATTAGTATTAGAGTTTTGAGGGGACAGGTGCACTTCAGTCCAGTTTCCATCAATTAGAATACAAATATTAAGAATGCATACTAATAAACTTTAAGCAGTTCCTCAGTCCACTAATAAAAGCACAACCGCAAAGTCAAACTCTTTTCAGTAACTTCAGTAAGTAAAGTTACAGCCTTAACCATTTTCTATTTATTTTCATTCATCTACATGACATCCAGTCCCTCTATATTAAGCCCATTAAACTTAAATCAGTATCTGGGTACAGGTTACAGGCACATTGGCCAACTGTAATAACAAAGCTGTCCCTTGCAAAATTTACATTTAATTAACAAATTCAATCAGTTAAAGTTGCTGTGTTGGTGGTGATCCAACCACATAAGTAAGAACTCTTCTTCCTATGGACAACTATTAAATTTATTATGTATTGAAGTGAGTTAAATGGGAATCAATATTTTGGGGTTAGGGTTCTGCACCGTAGTGGCCTTAACTCTTACAGAATATTGTAATTTCGCGTTAAGTGAACCCACCATACTTTTCTGAGGGGGTTTCCTCTTTGCTTTGATCTCCTTTAATATTTTCAGAAAAAGTTCATATTTGCCAATTAACTGTTCTATTAATAAAATCTCCTCCCGGACCTTACTGAGGATCAATGTGGGGTTGAGACTGACATATTATTCAGGCTTTGATCTAACCATATTAACAACTGCAGTTTTCAGTAAAGAGGAAAACTTATTAAATCCTGACAAGTAGGCTTCAAGAAATTTTCCTTTAGTAGTACCCTAAGAAGCTGAAAGAAAAACATCTCATTTGTCATTTAGATGACACCAGATCTGGAAATATATTTATGCACTGAAAGGAGCGTCATTACAAGAAACAATAAAATACTTTTTGCTACAGCATAGATGTTTACTTAGATTGCCATCTATTGAATATGAATATGGATATTAAGTCTAAAGCTATTTAAAGAAGGATACATAGCCTTAGGAATAGAATTCATTATGAGATTTAATTTTATATAGAATACAGAAAAAAACATTAAATTGGAGGCCAGGGTGTATAGACTGAAGGGGTTTATTCACTAAGGTATGAATTTGACAGTCGAATTCGCAAACAGCAGATTCCCATAGCAAATCCGCTACAATTTCCCCAATGTAAAGTCGCGACAATTTTTTAAAGTGAAGATTGCGACTATTTTCCCATAATAAAGTCGCGACTGTGACAATATTCTCATTATAAAGACGTGACTGCGACAGTAGCAGGCTATTGCGACTGTCTTTATTCGCACCTAGACGCAGCAATTCGGACTTTAGTGAATAACCCCCTGAGTTCATGAGACTGTCCCAGGTACCTGAAAAAGTATATTTTCTAGCATAATTTCAAAACCATATATCTTGCAAACATGCACATAGAACAAAAAACGAAATTGCCACTTGGAGAAGTTGGTTAGGAAAATATTTGTTTAGAAATAGAATAACCAGAATAAAAAGCTGTGTCTGTGCATGGAAATTGTTCACCATTCATTATGTATTCTTTAGGTGCATCTTCTATGTCTCCTGATTCTATAACTGAACCTCATCATATCAGGTTTATCCAATCAAATAGTTTCCAGTCTTGTATAAGTTTAGGGCTTATTACTGTTTACTGACCCTGACTGTTTTCTGTCTGGTTTGTTCAGAGGGTACAAATGTTGTTTATGTATTTTCTTAGCTGGTTTAGATTTATGGCTTGTTATTTGACCTTTGTTTTCTTTGCTTTACTTTATGACCTGCTGTTGCTGACCCTAACCTGTATGGATTTGATTCTGCCTATCCCTCTTTTCTTCAACACATCCACACAAGTCATCCATAATCTTGCTTCACCCTTGATCTGCAGTAGTTCTTAAAATCTTTGCTGAGTAAATCCTGGAAGGTATACTTCCCCAATTTCAGCTAGCTTTTACAGACATGCTCAATAGTACAAAACAAAGAGAAGAAAGAAAGAAAGAAAGGAAGGAAGGAAAAGGGGATAGTGCACCACTTACAAATGTCATAAAATTACAAATTGAATTAATGAAAATAGAAGAGCTAAAACTTAATAGCCTGTTAAGGGTAAGTAAACCCTGTTTATATAGAAAGACCCATTTTCCTATTGTCAAGCAAAATATTGATTAAGAATCTCCTGACTCACCTCTTAATTCATCAGAGCTCAATATTACTGTATAACTGCATTGTCCCTGTGAATGATTTCTTGTATGGATGTAGCCATACCCCTTCCTCTCCCTGACTTCTCTCTCCACAGCTGACCACACAGGCAGTTGGACAGCTCTTATCTGTGCATGCCAGGGTTATTATATACAGGCTTTTTAGATAATGAGAAGGCAGAGAGATTCCACAATGAGTTCTCTATCTAGTGAGTGATGTCACTTAGGGGGTGGAGCTTATTAGTACTGCATGGGAAGAGTCTGTACACAGAATGGCTGGGGAGCAGGACTGTTTAAACAAGAGGCAAACACTACTGATCTCAAAATCATTTTTACATTTTAATGTTTAAGTTGACTTTCTATATGTATACATGTCACATAGAAATAATGTTTCAACCAAACTTCTCATACCTTTCAAAACCACAAAACATAATGCAATGTCTAAATATAAATCAAACCATCAAATACCACAGCCAGAAATTACATTTATGTATAATCCCCATGCCTCTGTTCCTATCCTCCAGGAGAGGTTTTGAAACAACTGGCTGGTGTGTTTGCTGAAGAAGACATGCTATCTTTTGATGTAGAGGGGCTATATACCTATCCTATATAGAGTTGGGTTCTTTAAGGACAAGATTTCACAGACATTCACAGTTTGTTCTTGAGGCTCTTAAGTTTGTTTTAAAGCATTATTTCCTTTTGACTGAAATCAAAATATTATGTTTAAAGACAGGGTATGGCAATGGGGCAGCATATGCTCCCTTGTAAATATACTTGTATCTAGAAGCATGGGAGGCAAAAGAGGTGGATGATGTTGGAAATAGTGGAGGCCCAAAATTGTTGAGATACATCAATGATGTGTTTGTCTGATGGAGGGGTCCTTGGATGAATTGGCTACATTTGTTAAATCTCTGAGTGGTAACATGTATAATATTCATCGTATGCAGAAAGCATTCCCTTCTTTTTAAAATTCATTTTAACAGGACACTTTATTAGGATGATGAGAAACTGTTCCATAGAAGAAAGTTTTGAGATGTTTTTGGGCGATCTTAAATTGTATTGTTTATCCTGATAAATGGTTTAAAAAGTCATATAAGGGATCAACGTTTACTCTGACATTCTGCTGTTTATGATAAATAAAATAATAACGATAATGATGGGAATATATGAGTGGCCATAATAAACCACTCACAGACATTTTGTCAGATATTGAATAAATATTGGAATGTATTTCTAACTGACGTAAGAGTGACTCAAATTTTAGGTACATCTCTCTCATTCAGTAAGGCAGCTGATTTATGTGACCTGATGGTTCCCATAACATTTCATGTACATCCCAAAATCCCTTTGTTATCCATTGGTTGAGGAAATGCTGAATTAAAGGCAGCTTACCTTTTGATGTTAAGAATGCAAATTTATTGCTAAGAAAAACATTTTTTTTTGGGACCTTAGAGTTCTTTCTCATGATGTACAGTTTTTTATCCATTTCGAGACTATGGATGCGCCCTTTGTGGTGGAATGTGGTTTCCAGACAGCTCTAGGTTTAGTAAAACTATTAGGGCTTTGGATTCCCATATTTTAGAACACAAAATGGCAATAATTAACAGGGACAAAGACAGTGTGGTTTCACATCACTTGTGCTAATTCCATAGTGAAAAATGGTCTCAGCTCAAAGAACGTAGGGGAAACATTAGGAATTTTGAACCAGTCTCAGCTACTGACACATCTGTTTCAAGCAACTTTAATATACATAATCATCAAATCACACAGCTGAAGTGGAACAGCTCAAGGGGAGGCGATATCATGTACACTCCTTCATTGTTTTCTTTTTTTCTAACAGATTAAGAGCTATACAGTAGCATGCTGCCTAGATTTATAGATCTGTCCTGCAGATGAATGCTGCTATATTTTTTTTTTACTATACTTTACTGATACAGTTAGTGTGGCAGCAAGAAGGTAAATCTATTTCAATGGATGGCTATTACAATATTTTGAATGCTTTCGTTAGCAGTATATTTATAATTATGGTTTATTGTGATTATTTGGTTTTCTAAATTGCTGTATGGTTACTGTAGCCTTTGGTAGGCCCATTAGGTAGTATCTATGTATAAATTCCTGGTGAACAAAATAATGAACGTAATATGATATACAGTGGTTTGTAAGCATGGTGAATAGCATAAGAGTATAAAAAGATTAGCTGGTGTTTATATATTAACAATACATGTAATGTATGGAATGTGTGATTTAGATAAAGTATGTGCAAGGCTTTTACGGTTAGTTGCATATTGGGTAAAATAGGTTTTATGTAATAGATGGAATGTTTTGATGTTTGTAAAAGTGTGAATAGACAGTTTGTCTCTGTGACTTGAATAAGTACTTTTGCTTAAGCCACTTTTATAGTACATAATAATTGCCATTTGTTGACAAGAACCAAAAAAGTTTGAAACAGTCGTGTCTAGATGATTGTGCAACATTCTAAAATCCCAGTGGGTGGGGTGTTGAATACAGCACAATTTGCATACATAATTGTTTACTTCTAGAGAGGATATTTGCACACACTTATACAATATATGCTAGATTTTAAAATTATTTTGTTTTGTTTTTTTTTTTATTTCCACCAAAGATTTTAAATTTAGGGAGTATAAATCTTAGAAACTTGATTAAAAAGGTATTAAAACAATTAAAAAACACAAATTAACAAGAAATTTTTATCCTACCATAAAGATTATATACTGTATATACAGTGGGGAAAAAAGTATTTAGTCAGTCACCAATAGTGCAAGTTC
>WMED01027460.1:0-10622 GCA_019650415.1 Pipa parva | reverse complement strand
GAACATCAAATTTCACTTCTCTTACACAAAAAAAAAAAAATGGGGCTCGTAATAAAATTTGCCCTGAAAATGCAAAGGGTTATTTTACATTTTCTCCCTATTTTACTTTCTATGGTATTATAGTGTCGTGGTTTGCATGCAGTTAGTTTCTGACATGTCCGACTTTAGAGAATGGTGGGATTTGTAGTGTAACTTCCACCATAGGGATTCAAGTTGGGTATTCCTTTATTAGTTACAAAATATCTATCAAAATGAAAGCAAATGAAGATCTTTCAGTTAGGGTGCAAAGAAAACTAAATGCCAGCCTATATTCTAATTAAAACCGATCAATTTTATAAACACTAAAAATCAGCAAAAAAATATTCCATTGATTTGTGGTCACTGATTTATATAACCATGTCTTTCGGCTGTCGGGCTTTTGATATATAACACAATGTATTCTAAATTTTTTTTTTTATTACTCAAATCTGAATCTGACTCAAATCCTACATATGATTGAAGAAACACAGACAGCAGTCATTAATCTGATTTTCTCATCTTTAACATTCAGCAAGAGGAGCTAAGCATGATGGATAAGATTTCATGTTAAATCTTTCAGTTTAAGAAGCTGCTGTCAACACTATAGAAAAAAGATACAAAGATAAATCCAGCCAAGCTAGAATGGAATGATCACTGCATTAATGGAAAATGCTTTTTACCCACTAATAACTGCAGAAAAAAAAAATGTCATTTTTGACACCAAATGACATGCAGGATATCAATTCAAATCTTTGTTACTGTAGTTAAAATACAAGTAATTACTGTAATTGTACTTTTCATTTTAAATAGGCTAAACAAAATGTTGAGCGGGCATCTTTTTGCCGAGATTATTTTGATTTCGAAGTGCTTCCAATTCATTCTGAAATGGCTGAGCTTTCCAGTTGGTGATCAGCATTTTTTGACTGACAGCAAGGTAGATTTGGTTCACGTAAAATTGAAAAGGCACAGTAAACAAATATTGACTTTAACTAAAACTGTACTCTGTCTGAAAGTAGAGGAGTCAAAAAAAAAAAATACAAACTAATGCATCACTAAAGAACATACAGCCACTGTCCTCTGCAATTTCTTATCCGCTGTCCACAATAGCTCAAGAAATGGTTATTTAGGATTTGGATGAGGAAGCTGCTTCTGTGCTGGGGATGGCTTGGAGGAACATAGTTAGGATGGTGTGGGTTTTGGCTGTACAAATGAGGAAGCCATCAAAATACTGCAAGTACAGCAGCCAAATGAAAGCTTAACTACTGCTGATAATGATATTATGATGATTATGGACTGTGCTGCCCCTTTAAAGGAAGAACATATTAAAGAATCTCCTTGAGGAAGCCCTAATAAAGGGGTGAAACACATTGGGGCAACCATCACACTGTGTCTCTGTTAATGCAAAACTACCTTCTTTTTAAATGAAAGTATCAATTTATATGAAGTTAAACATTTTTTGAAGTAGTTATACTATTGCAGCTTTCTTTTGTAGAGTTAGGCACACCCTGAGATGACTGCTTTGCAGGCTACTTTTTGCCAACATGCTGGGTGACTGAAGGCTAACTGACAAGAAGTTACATTGTGAGTGTAAAATCTTATGCATACTATTCCCATAGTGGCAGTACTTACTTCACTACACAAGTTCTTTTTTTAAAGGGGCAGTGGACTCCCTTTGTTACAAGAAGTGGGTTTGAGAGGCTCTGCTGCATACCTTAAAAGTGGATAAATGCCATTAGATGATCCTGTTCTCACTACTCTGTTCTACAAAACCAAAAATGTCTCCTTTGACTTTGCCAATATTCTATGCTATGTCTGACAACTACTATCAAGTTGTTTGCCTCATCTGCAAGAACACACTGAGTTTGAAGTGTTACCTGCATGCTGTGAGGAGTAGACTCTGCAGTATCAATAAGCAGCCCAGTCTACAAAACTGGCAGCATCAGAAATTTGTATCAATACCTTTCACCTTCTTTAACTCTGACCTAAGAACAAGTTTATCTTCATAAGAATTGATTTAGGGGTATGGTGCTGGTGAGGGTCCTGCATAGAAGCATACTGTTGACATGACACACCCAGTACACCTTACATAAGTCTTTTGCTAGCCACAAGCATCCACTTACTTAGAGAATTACCAAGCTAGTGACTGCTAGAATAACCTTAGATGTTCACCTGGAATCTGCTGTCAACAATTTGGCCTTTACTAACCTAATTAGTCTGCTGTATCAGATTCCAACCAGGTTTTGTTTCTGTTTGTCTGGAATCCTACAAATGTATATATAAAAAAAAATGAAACATTACGTTGATAATATTATAGCTACAGTAATTTCCATTATTAATCCAAAGACAATAATGTAGACAAGCTGTATAGAGTAGACATAAGACTACATGAGGTCGACAGACCACTGGATACCAGTTTCCCTCTCACTATTACTACATTTCACAGCAACCTCAAATCCTAACAAGAATGTTGGTTCAGATTCTAAGGTTACATAACAAATGTAAGGTGAAAAGAAGCAGCTGGTAAAAATGATAACTTTTTAAAATATCTTCACCTATTGGTCAGCATTATTAAAAAAACAACAAAGCTGATCAGCTTTATAAGCATAAAGTATATATTTCAAGAGATATCTTATATATCCAAAGCAAATGTTTTTATAATATTACAAGTGTTTCACAGTATTTCTGTCAAATTTGATGAAGTATAATTATACTTTTTTGAAGATTAAAGAAAGATCAGGTTTTGTGATAGTCTTTTTGTTCAGTGTTTTCTTCATCTTCCAGCAATGCAATACCCTCTGCTTCTGCCTCCACTTTTTCCTTGTCATTCAGCCTATTTTCCTGCAATGTTGATCCAGAGGAAGGCAAATATCCCAGGAGGCAAGAGCCAATTATCTTCATATTAGGGAAAAAATTCCTTCCTGACTCAAATATGGCAATCATAGTAATTACATTCCCTTTGTCAGGTTGATGGTGTGTACAGTAGAAACATTCTGCTATACACTGTAATACTGGTAAGTAAATTATTTTTGGTTATATACCTTATGCTGTGTGTGCAACCTCTTTATTTTTTACTTACACTGAAGGATCAGAATAATTCCCTGGATCAAGATCCCACCTTTAGTTATCCAGTAGCCATAACTTGTAATGTTCTTACACTGAAGGATCAGAGTAATTCCCTGGATCAAGATCCCACCTCCTTTTATCCAGTACCCATAACTTGTAATGTTCTTACACTGAAGGAAAGTATCCAAACCAGTTTTGAACTCCTTAATGGATTTAACCATAACAACTTCTTCAGGCAGAGAGATCCATAACCTCCCTGTTCTTACAGTAAAAAAAAAAAAACCCTTTAATGTTGATGCAGTAACTTTATATCCTCTAAACATAGAGGATGTCCCCTTTTTATAGTTGCAATAGTGATACACTATTTCTATCACAGCTTCTGTTGAGGTGACAATTGCCTAGTTTAGGTCCCCAGATGACTTACCTAGCAGCCATTTTGGTATATATCGTAAAATGCCTTTAGGCATATTTTTATATAGTACCACTATATCAAATCAAAATTTATAATGGCTGGAAAACTGAAGATAAGTAATACTAACACTGACTCATCTTCTGCTCATGCTTAGAGGTATAATATTTTTACATATGTTCTTTCTATCAAACAGATATTTTAAAAATAAAATAGTATCAATCAAAATCCTTTTTGTGCAAACATTTTTTGGGGTTGACAATACTGGAATATTGGTTCATTAAAATAATGTATTAATGTCACACAACAGCATTTTTTAATTATTTTTACATATTACACTTGCATATATGTACTGGGCTCATTCCACACTTTTTTGTTTCAATACAGTATACCGAAAATGTACTGTATTCTTGCTTCTCTTGATGAAAAAAGTCTAATTTCAACAATCCTGCTCAACTGGAGAATATAAATGCCTAAAGGCACTTTCTAAATGACAATGGTCAATGTATACTATTTACAGAATTCTTTAGTTAAGTGTTTAACCTATTTTTAATCCTCAGTAATACTAACTTCATACATAATTAATCTTTCAAGCATAAGGAATAGTTATGGGATTGTGTATGAAAAGACCCTAAAGAGATTCATAGTATACTTTTCAATGTGTCAGTACAGCTTATCTTTACCCTAAGTCTGATTTAATTACAATTGTATTGGGCAAAAGCTAGTTATACTGTACCTGCTTCATATATAATAATGTACGTGAACATAATTCACTTTATGGGTAACATTTATTAAAGTCATAAAGCATGCATTCGGTCTTTCCGAGTTTATCACGAGAGATCTCGTGTTGTTCCCGTGAGATTACTGCGCAAGTATTTCAATCTGTTTTTTTTTATAGAAAGGTAGCCATACTTTACATTAGCAGTATGATTAGCTTTTTAAAGAAAAATCGAGATAAACTCGCGGGAGCATTCACATGTTTTTCAGTTGAGATTTTTTATCTTGATTTTTGAATAAAAAGTTACTAATGTAAAGCATGGTTTCGTTTCCATTGAAAAATCGAGATAGAAAAACTTGCAAGGTGATCGTGTAGGCACAACATGAGATCTCAGGGGGTAAACTCGGAAAGTATGAGAGCGTTCTTTCCGACTTTAATAAATTTCACCCTATAGATAGGGAAACTGTAATGTAGTTTGAAATCTGATAGTTGAGGGTTACATGATGATTATAGGTAGCAGATTGACTTTTTATTTGACTTTGATAAGGTATTTTGAAATTTAATAAATGTAAACTAAATGGTAACTAAGATAATAGAAGTAAGATATGCAATATAAATGCTTGTGCAACTAAATGCTGTATACTGGCCACTTTAGAGAGCCTTAATGTGCATGAACGCATGAAGTAAAAGGTAATTAGTAGACCAGCTGTTCCTAGTAATTGGCTGCACAGGCCAACCTCTCTGGTGTTTGGCCAATGCTAATGTATAATTAACATCTGGAACTTTCAAATTAGCCCTCATTCTACTCTTGCAGGGAAGAAAACATCTGCAGGGCCATAGGCTAACATTTGAAAAATGTTTTCAATAATCATAACTGGACAATACAGTAATTTTTGATTGAAAACATCTATTTATAATTGCTGATTTACCAAATAATAAGGTAGAAGGAAGGTGATATTATAGTACACACAATGATGTCAAAATATGTATTGCAACACAAAATAAGAACTGACAAATGGCTGAATTTGTTTACTGGTTTAGTAGACAAAATCTCATTTATTGTTTATATCTATATTATATATCTCAGTGATGCCCAACCTTTTTTGGACTGGAGGTCAATATAAATTTGTGACACTCGTGTCACAGACTGCTTCCAAGTCGCGACTTGTAAAGTTGCAATCACAACAAATTTTAATGTTACAACAGCAACAATTTTTCATAGTGAAGTCACGACTGCGCCAATATTCTCATTATAAAGACGTGACTGTGACAGTAGCAGTCTATTGCAACTGTCTTTAGCTGGCGAATTCACACTTATACGCAACAATTCAGACTTCGAACCGCAGGCCAGATTGCACCGCACCATGAGCCGGATACGGCCAGCGGGCAGTAGGTTGGGCATCACTGCTATATCTTATTAATCACTGATTTACTAAGTGTTATTTGCACTAACCCTTATGTCTTTTCTTGGTAAAGTTGTTTTAATGTGAATAAATATGTTCAGACTTGTCCTACACTTGTTATATGAATGATGTCACTATTATGAAGACCTCCCTAGCTAATAAAATGCTGTGTAGTGGGTGGGATTAGGTCAGTCCAGCAGGACCCAACCTTGGAGGTGATGGTCACTAAAGCAGGAGCTGCATAGATCCTATAATATCTCTCTTCAGAGGAGAGACAATAAGGTAGCTATCTAGATAGTAAATCACCCCACCAAGGATTGTCAGTTGTCATAGTTTCCCTGAGTTTCTTGGCCTAGTCAAACAGACACTAGGGAATTAGGTAAGTAACTTCAGAGGAAAGAGTCAGTCTTGGAAGAATTCCTGAAGGAGGGATTATTCATATAGTGGTTCTTCTCACTCTCCTGCATCCGAAGGATCCTGGCAAGATTCTAATTGGAATTTCTTTGGTGGCAAATACGCCATATGAATGTACTGCAACTGCTTATATTGCTATTAATTCTGAAATACCTTCTACCTAATATAATTTGTTTTTTATTAATAAACTTGATGTTTAGATTTAAAACAAGAAGCGCTGTTTTAGCATTCCAATGTCTAGCGGTTTTTCAGGTTCAGTGATAACAAACTTTTGCAGTTATTAAGGAAAGTTTACTGAGAATATTGACACTGTTTACTTATGCAGAATATAAAATGATCCCAAAAGCAGAAAACCACAATGGGCGTTGTTCATGTGTGTTTGTTGTATTTGCATAACTAGAAACAGCAAAAAAAAAGAAAAAAAAAAAGAGAAATATATAATATTGAAAAATAGAGACATAAATAGAAGGCAGAAACAACAACTGATTGACAAACACATACGTCGTTCCATCATTTGGGGTATGACATAATCATATTTGGATTATGAAGATGAGTTGTAAACATTTTACATGTATTTATATTACTTTTTCTATACAGTAGTTTGTTTTAATAGATTTATCTTAAAATGTCATAAATTGTCCTGATCAGAATGTTCAGCCTTATGAGAAGATAAAAATGATCATCTATGAGTCGATAAAAATTATATAGACTTAAGATAGAATTGTATTGAAAAGAGATTCTAATGGGAACACTGAGATTTAGTGCACCATTCTGCTATTTCATGTACAGGTGATTAAAGTAGTATTTAACTATTGGGATAATTATGCGTATTTATTACTGAATTAGGATTTTCAGTAGTATACAATAAAGGCCACCATGACTCTTGCTGATGTTCTTAGCATCTTCCATTTCTTCATATTTCTAATGTTACATGCATAAATGCAATCAGAAAGAGCTGTAAGTCAGGACAGTTTAGGGGACGACAATCTTCCAATTTCCAAAATGACTTCAGTTTAAAAAAAATGCATATGCTTAGGACTTGCCAAAACACAAAGGGTCTTACTCATGAAAGGTCGAATAGCCTCATAAAGGTTTGAATTCACATTTATGTGTTTATGATGTGGTGAATTTGAGACTAATTTGAAAGATTACAGCAGTTGAGGACTTACAGAGCACTTCGCACCACTTTACGTGCATGTATTTGTCTATTCATCAAGCTGTCACAGTAGCAAATTAAGCAAGGTGCATTGTGTTGCATTTGCCAGACTAAAGAGGCGAATTAGGGGGCTGATGGCAGGGCTCCTACCATCTGATTGACTTCACTATGAGAATCCTCTGTTTAGTGAATAAAGGGTAGAGAATCAGAGTGTAGAGTCCCCAAAGTTATGAGAATTCACTTCGGCAGTCGAATTCCCACTTTGAGGTAGAAAAAAAAATCCAAAAGTGAGGCCCAAGTGCCATTTTTTTTCATGTTTCTGCGCTTCAGACCTTGAACCATTTAAAGTACTTCTTTGCAATCTTCCTTTTTAATATCTGTATCTAATCCTTTCTTCCAGACATACTTATTGTACCAGCTGCACTGTTTAGTTATGTCTAGTTCTAGTTACCAATGCACACTCAAAATAATACACTGATCAATTTTTTTTCTTACCAACTGTATTATATTATACTGACGAGCATATTACAGTACTTCGCAGGTTAGATATACCAATTTAATAATGAACATGTAAATTAGATAGAATCAACATTGCACATATTATTTAGCTATTCAAAACTTATTAAAGCTCTCCATTGATTTTGCTAGAACTAGTTCCTTTAATGGACAATCTTGCAGTTTCACCAAAGAACCCTTTCTGCAGCTGAAGATTAAGCGTAAGCCTCAGAGAATGCATGCATGACTTTTTTGTTCTTCTTAAAGTTAACATCTTATTACGATTCCCTATAAACACAGTTATATATTTATATAAGAAGATTGTGTCATCC
This sequence comes from Pipa parva, assembly GCA_019650415.1. NCBI lineage: Eukaryota > Metazoa > Chordata > Amphibia > Anura > Pipidae > Pipa > Pipa parva. The sequence continues at coordinate 2,614 of WMED01027460.1, read as the reverse complement.
CTTAATCAATATTTGCAAGGCTAGAAAAGTTTCATGTTTTTAGTAATGTTGATTCTATGATTGACCATGATCAATGATGATTGATTGGGCCAATTGGAGCATGGCTAGGAGGGAATAGGGTGGGGGTATATAAGAGGAGGAATGGAAGGTTTAGGGGATAGTGGAGGGAAAAGGAGCAGAACATATCACCCCCCTCCCCTGAAAAATGGAGCGAGGCAGTATTAAACTGGCAAGGATCAAATACATGAGGTGATAACTGAGTTCTGGAGCTGAGGTTGGGAACTGAGTTCTGGAGCTGAGGTTGGGAGCTGAGTTCTGGAGCTGAGGTTGGGAGCTGAGTTCTGGAGCTGAGGTTGGGAGCTGAGTTCTGGAGCTGAGTTCTGGAGCTATCAGGAAGGAAAAATGGAATCGTAGCAGCTGTGGGTGGAGTAAGAAAGATGCCTGCAGGATGCGGGATAGTGACATCTCAAGGGGTGTATAGTGTGCACTACATGGGCACGGGGCCAAGCTGAGATGTACGTGTTTACCCTGCTAACACTTACCCCGTTTTTGGAGGTCAAGGAATGGCGGTATGGGGGGGGGTAGCCATGGATTTATATATTATATAAAAGTATGGAGCAGGCATCAAATTGCTACGATTTAAAAAGTTAATGGTTAAAAGTTACGGTTAATAAAAGCTGTGGCCTTTTTCTACCCATCTCACTGGTGCTGGTGTATTATTTATAGATAAGTTGGATAAGAGGGTATGGAGGTAACTGCAAAGATTAAGGTGCACACTACAGGAGTCAATGGTGCCTTGAACTGAACTGCATATTCAAGGTGAAGCCTTTCCAATGATTTTTTTGAGTGGAAAAACTAGATCATTTTCTGTCTTTTCATGCAAGAAAGTGTATTTTTAATTGATATGCAGACTTTTATTTCTAAACCAATGGACTTTAGATCACACAATATATGTTTGTAAACAGCGATTGAGGGCGATTAAGGTGCGAATTCGACTGTCGAATTCACAAACAGCAGATTCCCATAGCAAATCTGCTACAATTTCCCCATTGTTAAGTTGCGAGAATTTCCCTATTGTAAAGTTGCGACAATTTTCCCATAATAAAGTCGCGACTGCAACAATATTCTCATTATAAAGACATGACTGCGACAGTAGCAGCCTATTGCGACTGTCTTTATCTGGCGAATTCGCACCTATACGCAACAGTTTGGACTTTAGTGAATAACCCCCTAATTAATTTTCTTTACTCCATTTCCTTTTGCAATATGTATGCAATTACATACTGTATAACCATTTATTTTGTCTGAGGTTAGCTGGACTTCTAGTTACTGGGACTTTAATCTCATTTATAAATATAAGTCTCCCATTTGCTTGATACCGATCCATTGGCACATTTTTACACAGTTCTGCCTACTTTGCAAAGGAGTACACTTTCTCATACATAAAAAAAACTCACAATCCACAACTGGTTAGTATAATGTTTGTTTATAAAAAGCTGCCAAAAATCAACAGGCATTATCAGCACTTGAGACTTTTGCATATTCATTGTGCAATAATAAAATAAATCGATGTATAACTTACTGTAACCTGATTGATTTGCAGAGTTCACTAATGATGAAACCGTGTATCAAAATTTAACCAGTATCTAATCATTCTCCTTTTCTAAAGTATTTGAAAATGAATTTAAGTGGACTAATAACTCCATTAGCAGCTAAGAAAAACAAAGGGTTCTATTATAAGCATAAAATCTTTTATTGTCAGTAAGAAGCAGTTAGAAGTTCTTTTCAGAAAGTAAAGCATTTGATTGGGATCTGAATTAAAAAACATGTTCATAAGTCTCTGAAGAACATTTTGTCTACTTAGGTTAAGTAACTGTTTTGTCATACTTAGCTAAGCAACCTTTGTATAACTGAAGAGCTGAATTATTATTGTAATTCTGTGTTATGGACAAAAGTAGAATTTACACCATTTATTTATGAATGTGAATTCACGCTGGGGGTTAAGAAAATAATGTATTTTAATTTATGTTCACATATAAATATCACCAAAATAAAACAGACAGCTGTGTAAGGTAACGATTGCATTTCCCTTCTCTATTTGAATCCATGAGATGAAAATAGAGGAATAATGAAAAAATAAGGATGGAAACAGTATATTTAATGGGTAAGTCTGGTTAATTATTCTGAAGTATATGGCTTTTTAAAGGACACATAACATTAATAGGGCGAAATTTAATAAACTCGTAAAAGCCCGATTTCACCTTTCCGAGTTTATCCCGAGAACATCTCGGCTGTCCGTGCGCTAAAAGTCTTTTGATATTTTCAATCGATATTTACCCACCAAAACATTTTGATCAAATTTTTCAATGGAAAGGAAGCCATACTTTTACATTAGACGTATGGCTGCCTTTCTATCGAAAAATCGAGATCGACAAACTCGATTGAACGTTTCTGTCAGTAAATATTGATTGAAAAAAATCTCAGAAGCCACTTAGCCATTCTTGCATATTTTCTTTCCGACCAATAAACTCTTGTCAAATAGATCTAAATTGCCAGTGTTGAGAATTCCGAGGAAACATTATGTAATATTCTGCAAGTGGACAGAAACATAAAA
>WMED01027458.1:0-10622 GCA_019650415.1 Pipa parva | reverse complement strand
AAACATCTTGGAAATGGTAATCAGATGCAAATGTGTTTTCTGATTCTTTCATGGTTGTTACTCAGTGAGCCAGGACTACCTAAGGGAAACCTACAATGTGCTGTTTACTTATCTTGAGGATCCAGAATCTGAACCAACGGTAAGAATCTAGGACAATCTAAATAATTGTCTGCCATAAAGTTGGTATAACTCCTTTTACTGTTCGGGTATTATGATATCAAGATATCAAGTCCTGTGTACAAAGCCTCATGAGGGAATCTTGCAAACAACTAGTTTTGTAATTATATCCATCAATCATTCCTCAAGAATATTACTATAGTAGACATGTCGAGATCAAATAGAGGCCATCAAAGAGATTAAGAACTGTAGTTTATCATTAGTTCATCCAGTTTGATGATGGAAATCCCAACAGGAGGTGATTGTTGTACTCATGAACTTGTTTTGCTGTTGCATTCAACCTCTACTGTCACTTAGGTCCTGAAAAAATGTCTCCAGGCTTCTTTTAAATGGCTCCATGTTTCTTCAGTCTCTGATGTTGGTGAATCCTGGCTTGTCAGTAGTAGGTTTCTCCAAGGTAAGAACATGCAATGTGTATCTGTTAAGTGGACATTTTTAGAAAGCTAAAAATAACCATTTTAATACATTTCCTTGGCCATTAGTGTTATTGGTTTTGACTGGTTTTCTATGACTTTCCTGACTTGCTAATTCCTTTTTATGAATGGAATGGAATAGAATAGAGAACCCTCACACTTCAACTTTTATAATTTATTGCAGTTAGGAGAAATTTGTTAATCAAATTCAAATCTAGTGGGTACATATATATTGTTGGAAACTTTGATTAGCATAGTTTTTCAGAAGATGTTCATGGAAGCCATTCTGATTTCTAATAGTTTACAATTAAATTGTATATATTCTGCTGTGTCTTGGAAGTGAGGATTAAAAAAACTTTCATTTGCAGACTTGTGGCCAGTTCTCAGCAAGCGAATGTGCAGCCCCTCATGGGAGATTCGAGATTCCACTTTAGAATTTCTTGCAAATCTCATAGAATCTTTAAAAGGTATGTGGCATTTTCGTTAATCCACTTTTTGTTTTTTTGCTGTAGACTGCCTGTAATTTTCTTTTATGTTTTCTTCCCTTACTTCACTTTAACTTATCTCCGTCTGAGATACAGTGCTCTGTATACTTTTTCTCATACTTCTGACTTTACTTCAAATTTCATAATCAATCCTTGGTTCCAGTGCACTAAAACAGGTGTCTTGGAGCCCATGAGGAATGACAATGGCTGCCAGCAATGTAAGAATCACCAAGGGTAGAAATTTCAGTTTCTTCAAGAAGCAGGTATCGGATGCAGCAGGACATCTATAGCTTAGCAGCATAGCTTTGAAAACCTAAAATAACATGGCTCTCTGATGTTTAAAGGGGATGGAAAATTTAGATAAAACATTATTTATATTTGACATATATATACATATTGAAAGCCAACTTAAACATTACAATGTAAAAATGATTTTGGGATCAGTAGTACTTGCCTCTTGTTTAAACAGTCCTGCTCCTCCTCCCATTCTGTGTACAGACTCTTCCTGTGCAGTGCCGATAACCCCACTCTTGACTGACATCATAAGCTATACAGAGAGACAGAATTCATCCTCCCCCTCTCCTATCTGAAAAGCTTGTTTATAGTCCTGAGCATGCCCAGTTAAGACCTGTCTGACTGCCTGTGCGGCAGTGGCGATGCCTTAGGGAGAGGAGGGGGGTGTGGCTAGCTCCCTGCACTAAAGCCGTTTACACAGACAAAGCAGTTACAGGGGGATATTGAGCTCTGCTGAGTTAAGAGGTGAGTCAGGAGTTTCTTAATCAAGTTATTGCTTGACAGTAGGTAAATAGAGCTTTATTTATATACAGGGTTTACTTAACCTTTAAAGTGCAATAACCTGAATGATATAACTTGCAAAAATGGAAATCTTCTTGTTTCAATTAGCAGGCATGGTGCTACAGTTACCTCAACTTATCTGCATTCTTCTGCACACTGCTGATTTTTCTTAGACACCAGTGTCCATAAACACAATCAAGTAATCTGTTAATGTTTATAGTTTCAGAAGACAGTGGATCCCTAAATATTACCCATGCAATTTCTGCTGTCCAGTCGTCAAGACAAGTAGTTTGACTAGAGACAATGATAATAATTTATCTTACCCTTTTGACACCATAAAATAACACCAATTTATTGCACATAGTCCTTCCCTTAAAGTGATAATGGAATAGTAATGAAATATTTTGGAACTCACCATAAGGAAATATTTGCCAGAATAGAAAGCTGTAGTTGTCTGATCTGGTGCTGTGCAGCTCTGAGAAATTTAGTGGCCAGTCATTTGAGAAACAGCTCTATTCTTTTATTGGATTTCTAGGTAGCGGTTCAAGCAGATCTTTCCCAGAATGCACTGCATGATACATTTTATTTCCTCACAGATCATGAAGGATTTCAACAAGTTTTCAAAACCTCAAGAGTTTCCCAGCTTGTTGTAGATTTGCTTAAGGATCCAGAGAGCTATGTAAGGGCAAGTGCAGCAAGCTGTGTGGGACAACTTGTCAGTATTTCTCTCCTTTACCCATTGTCTTTGGCAGCAGATGATTCGCCAGTAAAAACTGAGGTGCGTGACTATTAATTGTTCATCCCCACTTGTGTATAAGTTGTAATTTTTACACATGTTCTTTAGTATTTGAGAACTTAAGAGTTAAACAAAACACAATCCACCAAACTGAACAGCACAATGACATATTGGTGCATTTGACTACTAAAAAATATAAATCCTATACCCAGTTAAATTTACATTTCTCGAATGGCCCCCTCCCTCTTAGTGCCGGGTGACTGGGTTTAGATTGTTTGGCAACCAGAGGCAGAACAATAGATGCTAAAAGTTAACTCCATCTTACTCCTCCCAGGGAGTTTCAGGTTTTCATTTTTTAATGTTTTCCTGTCTTGAAGGCGGACATTCTAAGTCCACATTAGTTAGTACATCATTTTCCTTTTCATCTCACCTATTCTTTTCCTCTTACTTTCCAGAGTTTTATTGTTACGCTGTGTGTGCTTTCTCTCCAATATCCATTATGTATGTTCTGTAGCAGCACAGAACCCCTAGCCACTGCTTTGTAGCAGCCTGCCTAGGGTTTCAGTTAGCTAGCTATTGTGTATTCACTTTGCCCTACATGCTGCCTACCATTTTCTGAGACTTGGTTACTTTATTGTGGCTTATACTTTAATTATCCAGGTTTCTCAATCTGCTCAGTATTAGCCTGTAAGCACTTCCTAATGCTTCATAGCACTCACTAAAGATTTCACAACAATTTTTTCTTTTCCTTTTTGAGAATGCAAGTTCTTTCCTCCCTTCATTATAATTCCCACTGGCCACACGCTCTGCATTGCAGCCTTCCATTCACTGACGCTGCTTTCCGCTTCCCTCTTTCATTGTTGGCTCTACATTTCATCAACTTATAAAATTTACCAATGCGCAGTCCATTTACTATTTTAGCAAACTGTACTTTACTTCTGACACCAGCTTCTAAGTAAAAAAGAAGAAGAGACAAACAGCATAATTCCAATAAAGCTCAATCTCAGCAAATTCCTACATTGCAGTAGTGTTCCCAGCATGCCAACGTCTTCAATTTCTGCAAATCAAGATAATCTTCCATCTGTATTTGCTCAGTTTTAAGCTGGTTTCAACTAACTATCCAATGGACACTAAATAAGTTCATCCCTACTACTTTTTCATCCCTGATAAGGAAACTTTTTGTACTTCAGCCAAGCCAAAAGATATTCCATTGATAGTCTGCCATGATCAACATCTTAAGAGAGGGAGAGAATTGAAAATTCAAGATAATCTGGATACTAATCAGACTCTACAGGCATTTACATTAGATGATAGAAACACTAGAAATCATAGAAGAATCTATTCCCATATTTGTTGCATAGTTTTAGAGAATTTGGTTAAGAAACTATGACTATTGTCACTTTCTAAAATAACAGAAGATGAATGGAAACATCCCGATACAAAGATTTATGTATACTTATGTAGTCCCACCAGAATTCCAATTTGTTTGGGATAGTAAATTCATTAGATGTCAAAATATCCAGTAGCACCATTTTGAAGATGCAGATTTCCTTAGGGAACCTGGTAAGAGGAAAGTTCTGACCATCCTTATAGCATCCACCTGGTTAACATGGACATCACACATAGACCAAGTACAGATGACCGTTCCATCACCATGGACATTTCCACTCAAGCTGGACCTTTTAACTTGAGGTCCAGCTTGGATTCCAAATATTTAGAAATTTCATATGACTGTATGGTTCTTGAATTCCAAATGTGGCTCCACAAGGAAATTTTGCCCCAGGTAATAGACACTCTTTCTCAGCCCATCTCAGAATCTGGAAAAAAAAAGTTATCCTGGTGCATTGCTCTTAATTTGAACTGATATAACTCCACAGGGTGTTATATATTTAAATTCCTACAGCATGGACGCAATATCAAGCTTAGCACATTAGCTCTTAAGGTCCAAACCTCAGCTCTCTCTACATTGTTTCAAACTCACTTGGCCTTAATTTGACCCCTGGAAATATCTAACAGACTTTCAGGTCCTTGATCATATGCAATATCCATATAGAGATTGGATTCTTTCTTGGATTCCCAACCTATTCCTAACACATCCCTACACACTATTGCTAGGATTTACAGTGCACATGTTTTTGCTTGGGTGCAGTGTTTAGTTAAAAGGTTCTGCGGACTGTTGTGAATTAGGTATCTTCTTTTAATTGCTGGTTGTTTTGTATTTATATTCAACTTAGTTCATTTTTGGGCTTCTTTTTTACCCACCCTTCTGCATTTTGGGATAGCTCTGGTATATCTTTCTGTACCGACAGGTAGGCCTTTTAAAAGGAGATTTTCCTGTGAAATTCTTTTCTCTATCTCACCCAGTTGAGCATCATTCTTGACTTTTCTTTTTTGTTACTCTGGTGTTGATATCTAAACTGAAGAAAGTTGCATGAAGCAGTTAGCTGTCAAATTTCAGCCTCATCTGTTGACTTCCCCTTGGTTGCCAGAAAATCTAAACCCCATTACTCTACACTAACAAAGGATTTACTGGTAAGAAAAATCTTTTTTTTTACTTAGTTTGTTTTCATGCATTTGAAGAACTTGGAGTACTTTTATTATGGAAATGGCTGTTAAATTCATATAATTGATTATCTCAAAATATTTATGCTATTCTGGAATTATAACTAACAAATAACATTATACTGTTTTATTAAGTTTAAAAATAATCGAATGATCCTATATATGTGTAATTGGAAATTGAACGATTGAATTGATATTTTGCTTCCTCATTTTTTATTTTATTTTTTTCATTTAGGACATTGTGTTATATTTCTTGGACATTTTATGTCAAGACACTGAAGGCTTCCCAAGAAGAGCTGTGGTAAATGTTTTTAAAGACTGGCAGAAACAAGGTTTTATGCGTTCTTTAAAGGACCCGGACAAAGTGCTTTCTAGAATATTTGAAATGGCATGCAAGGATTTGGATTGGGAAGTTAAAATGAATGCGTTGAATCTTGCAGATCTTTTTATAGACCAAACTTTTGGAAATCCTGCTTTTCTTAGTTGTCCATATACCTCAGGTTTAGCTTCTACCAACAGCACAGTGTCTATGAGTGAACCTATTGAAATATTTAACCGGGTAGGACTTTTTCAGTTTCTGCTGGGTTGCCTTTGTGACTATGACAGGCCAGTAGCTTTGAGATCTTGTGATATTCTTTGTTCATTGAAATCAAAGCTGTATGAAAAAGAGTTCCCTACAGAATCTATACCTTCAGAACTCCACGATTCAGAGTGGCTAGAATACACATTAAAAGACACGTGTCTAAATATCCACATTAATGGCACCTCTGTGACTGCAAGCTGGGTGAAAGATCTCTTGAAGAAAATTGATCTAGGTAGACTACAGCAGTCTTTATCAAAAAGCAGTGGACATTTGCACGAGACTCCACAATCACTCTTGCAAGATATCAAATCTACATTATGGAATATGGAGGAACATGACATTGATTGCTACTAATACATGAAATATGACGCATTTAATATCCACCAGCATGATGATGCTTGTTCGAGAAGATATACAGTATTCAGGGTCCTGGTGACATATTAACAATACAAATGCTGTTACCAGCAATATGGTGCACTCACAATTTTTTGAAACAAAATATATGCAAAATAGAATTGAAAAGATTTGTATGGCAAAAGTTTTGTAAAACATTTTTCAGTTAAAATAAGGGCTGGGCTTTGCAGAACTTTACTCTCTACTGCAATTAGGCAATTCAGTTGTTATCATGTACAATAAAATGTATAGTACTTGCCTAGATTACTAAAATTTCAGAAAAAGACTTAGTAATTTCTAGCTGTGATACAAATGGACTTAAGGGGGAATTCAGCAAGCAGCGAAGTGAGCTACGATGCGTTCGGCTCACTTCGCAAATGGTAGTATGCGCATGATGATGTCCTGTGCGCGGACATCAGCATGCGCATTAAAGGGATTCCCGTCTCGGCGAGACCAAAAGAGTAGCCTCAAGACGGGAATCCCTTTAATGCGCATGCTGATGTCCGCGCGCAGGACATCAGCATGCGCATACTACCATTTGCAAAGTGAGCCGAATGCATCGTAGTTCACTTCGCTGCTTGCTGAATTACCCCCTTAAACTGAAAAATGTATGTTTTTGCAGTTTAAGAAGATTAATTCCTCATTTAACCACTAGGGGGTTATTCACTAAACTCCGAATTGTTGGGTATAGGTACGAATTTGCCATATAAAGACAGTTGCAATTGGCTGCTACTGTCGAAGTCGCGACTTTATAATGAAAATATTGTTGCAGTCGTGACTATTATGGGAAAATTGTCGTAATATTAAAAAATTGTCGCGACTTTACAATGGGGAAATTGTAGCGGATTTGCTATGGGAATCTGCTGATTGCGAATTCAACAGCCGAATTTGCATCTTAGTGAATAACCCCCTAATCTCAGCAAGAATGATAAATGGATTCCTGTTCATCCTGCAGGCTCATTTGCTTTGCATGTGGCTTGGTTTAGCATTGTGTCTGTTCATCCAGCAGCACTGAATATTCTAATCAGCAAAGTTTGTCTCAAAGTTTGAAAGTGTTTCAATAATGCATATTCAATATGTTTTATAAATGCCTTGAATATTTATAAAAACTGGTTCTTCAGTGTTATGTTTCATTTCATGACTATTACTTGGTTACAGAAATACGCTTTTTTGCTTAAAATAAGAATTTAGGTAGTTACTGTGATTTTCTTGAAGTTAGATGGATGTGATTTTAATAGGAATGATGTCAAACCACAATTTACAGCTTCCTCTAGAGAGAAATAGAGATACAAGTGTCAAACCAACTAGTAGAAACTCACCTAAGTTGCAACATCTAACTTATTTCAAGGAATGGTGTGTATCCTGTGGTGCATTGTGAACATGCAACTGCATTGCACCCAAGCAGTTTGACCAACTGACAAACATGGACACAACTCAGTTGTGTGTGAAAAATGTCTTTGTTCATCAAAAGCTTTACATTTCAAAACACCCAAGGAGTTTCTTTCCATTATTTTGAGAATTGCAAAAAGTTTGAAAGCAAACTAAGTTTTTGGCTTTAGCATAAGGCAGAAAAGTACTGTGCTTAATAAATTAGAAATAGGATCTGGTGATGATCCCATGGGGCAGAGGTAGAAGCTTTTGTCCAATATGTTGGTTTGCTACAATACGTCAACTTCATTATTTATGACTATGTGATCTGCTTGGTACATTATTTTTATACCTTTCCAGTTAGGGAAAAGCAGGTAAGAGCTGACCTCTTGGATCCACCTACTCTGCCTTAAAAAAAGCAAAAATACTCCAATATCACTCCTGCTCGGATGTGTTTTTACAAATCACTTTACCATTATTATATAGTAGAATTTATAGAACTAATTATGGTTGCACACACCATATTTACCTCTGGCAACTAGGCTGACAAAAACATGACCTATCTACACGTAACAATAATATAATAACACCAGAATGGGAAATCCTACCCACGCATATTTACACTGATAATACAGAGAAAATAATACACATTTAGAAATATATGAAACAGTTTAAAACTGGGTACAAAGGCTCCAAATTGTCTGCATGGAATATTCAAAACAAGAGGAGGGTTGTTAGTATGCACACTCCCCTCTAGAGCAGCGCTTCTCAACCTGTGGGTCGCGACCCCTTTGGGTGTCAAACGATGCTCTCACAGGGGTCGCCTAAGACCTTCCAAACTGCCGCTCCTCTATCTGTTTACAGGCGTCAACATGCAGATGTGCTTTGGCGTGATGAGGTCATCAATTAAATCATGATCTAGCAGGGATCTGATTGGAGGAGCTATAATGTCAATCATTTACCTCCGCCCAACCCGACTCAGGAAAGAAAAGTCAGGCTGACAGGGAAGATGACAGAGGTAAATTTTTTTAAAGTACATATTTATTTACAAAAACATTTCATTACTAGAACCTAATTTAGTATTTGTTTTGAGGTGACAGATGCACTGTAAATCTTACATGGCCACAAGAAGATTGATTTTTGACTATCATATTATACATGGAACTTCCTCTGGGCTTTTTTCCTTCATTTTAACACATTTTTAAAAGGTTTCTGGAAAGAGTGTAGATACCAAGTATCTTCTATTGTTATCTATTAAAAAATAGGAGGACTGGTTCACCTGATAATATAGATGGCATCATGAGAAAATAAGATTATGTGGCAATACTGAAGCAACATCTCAAAGACATCAGTCAGGAAGTTAAAGCTTGAGCAGAAATGGGTCTTTCAAATGGACAATGACCATAACTGGTTACAAAATGGCTTAAGGATAACCAAGTCAATGGTTTGGAGTGGCCATCACAAAGACCTGGGGGATAATTCAACAAAGAGTGAACTTACCTTTTGATCCTTCGCATCAGCTTGCAGAGACTGTTACGTGCTCGCTGATGTCCTGCACGTGGACACTTAAAAGGGATTCCAGTCTCGCGAGGTGGCTCGAGTCGAGCCTCACCAAGACTGAAATTCCTTTAAAGCGTTCGCTGATGTCCGCGTGCAGGACATCAGCGAACGCGTAACAGTCTCTGCAAGCTGATGCAAAGGACCGGAGGGTAAGTTCTCTCTTTGCTGAATTACCCCTCCTGATCTCAATCCTATTGAAAATTTATGGGCAAAGCTGAAAAGGCAGGTGCCAGGATGGCGACCTACAACCATGACTAAGTTAAACCAGCTCTGTCAGTAGGAATGGGCCAAAATTCATAACAACTATTGTGAGAAGCTTCTGGAAGGATATGCAAAACGTTTGACCCAAATCATACAATTTAAGGGAAATGCTACCAAATACTATTGAAATATATGTCAACTTTTGACTTTACAGGAAGTATTAAAAATGCTTTAAAAAAATTCTCTCATTATTCTGGCATTTGGTAAATATAAATAATTTTGGTAAGGTTTATTCTGTTTTTATGTGAGATGGGGAAAAAAAAGGCATAGATGTCTGTTTATATAGTGTATGTAAACTTCTGGGGGGGTTATTCACTAAAGTCCAAATTGTTGCGTATAGGTGCGAGATAAAGAGTCGCGTCTTTATTATGGGAAAATTGTCACAATGTTAACTTTTAAAAATTGTTGCATCTTTACAATGGGGAAATTGTCACAGATTTGCTATGGGAATCCACTGTTTACAAATTCGACAGTTGAATTCACACCTTAGTGAATAACCCCCCCTGGTTGCAAGTGTATATGGCAGTCGTAGTAGAAAGGCTAGTTGCAAGTCTAATCCCTGTGTATGTTAAAGGACCGGTCAGTGACAATGGTAAAGAGGTACCTCCCATCAGGAAGTAGGACACTGCAAGAATCTGTGTATAAACAATGCTTTAGCACAGCAAAAAAAAATCTTAGACACAGTAAAACTTGATAGTAACCTTTCAATAAACAATAAATGTAAATACTAAAATATTGTTCATTTTGTATATATCCATAAAATCTGACTCCTCTTCAAACATATACCAAATTTCTGAAAGAAGCGTACAGGGGACACCAGGATACCTAGTGTTAAGTCATTTAGATATATCACAGTACTTCCACCAGTACTAATTTGTGACGACATGCATCGTTACATTTAAATTTTTAATCCTCTAAGCTTTATTTGCACACAGTATTAGTAAGATCACACCACAGTTAGCCCCTTTTAGGTGGTTACTTACTGAATGTACCAGTATACAGTCATGGCCAAAAGTTTTGAGAATGACACAAATATCATATTTTCACATGATCTGCTGCCCTCTGGTTTTTATGTGTTTGTCAGATGTTTTTATCACATACAGAAATACAATTGCAATCATATTATGAGTAACAAAAGCTTTTATTGACAGTTAGAATGAGTTAGTGCAGCAAGTCAATATTTGTAGTGTTGACCCTTCTTCTTCAGGACCTCTGCAATTCTCCCTTAAATGCTCTAAATCAACTTCTGGACCAAATCCTGACTGATAGCAGTCCATTCTTGCACAATC
>WMED01027457.1:0-10622 GCA_019650415.1 Pipa parva | reverse complement strand
GTTGGAAGGGGGCGCCTAGGGCGCCAATAGAGCCAGAGCCGGCTCTGGTTATGCGACTCCAGTGGTCTCACCGAGTCTGGAATCCCTTTAAAGCGTTTGCTGATATCCGCATGCAGGACATCAGCGAGCGCATAACAGTATGTGCGAAATGAGCTGAAGGATCCGGACCTTACTTCGCACTATGGTAAATTCCCCCTTCAGTCTGGCAAAATATTGTATGAATAAAAAACAAATGGAAAGTGCTAAGTAAATTTTGATATCGGTAATATCAATATTGCAGATATTGCACATGCAGGGAAAAAGTTTTCCAACTTTAGTAAATATGCCCCATATGGGCGAAAGTTATTAAACTCGAAAAGGCTGATCTCGGCCTTTTCGAGTTTATCTCGTGAGATCTTGGCTGTCTTTTTGGTAAAAATCGATCGATATGTTTTGATTCATTTTTACCAATAGAAACTTTTCGATCTAGTGTGGCTACCTTTTCACTGAAAAATCTGATTGAAATGTTTCTATCAGTAAAAATTAATCAAAAAATATCGATCGATTTTTATCAGGCAGCCAAGATCTCACAAGATAAACTCGAAAAGCCGGAGATCAGCCTTTTCGAGTTTAATATCTTTCGCCCTTTGTGAACTGTTGCTTGATTGAACAGGTAAGTATTCTATGATACTATAGTCCTTCTTTAATTTGCTATATTTCTGTATATATGTGTGTATAAATTTTATAATCTTGTTGTAATATATCATTAGTTTTGTACTATACAAAACCTAGGTAAGCCTTTTTTCAGCTAGTGTTAATGAATTTTGCTACTCGATACATAAGATTCAGGTAAACATTAAATTGGCCAGCAAAGAAAGATTGATAATAATGTTTTTTTTTTACAAAGCTCCATATAATAAGTGCCATGTTTATGCAGCAAATATTAATGGAGAGAATTTTACTTTCTCTTTATTTTAACTAGCAACTTCTATAGAAATGCGAGCTTAGATTGCATTTTAAGCTACAATTTTATATTTACCCACCAGCATAAAGTATAATTGCCACCATATATCTTCGGCTGCCAAGGTATTGTCAGAAATCATTTACTTATAAATTGGTGGGGTTTACATGGCAGGTATTAAAGGGAATTTAAGTTGGGCAGTGATGATGCAATGTTATTCCTGATGACAGTTCTGTGTGAACCAAAATTTCTAGAATTTGGCGATATCGATATTATCTTTGTGCAATCTGTCCTTTATCTCTTGTGATAACACTGTTTGTAAACTGCTGCATGTGTGGAGATATTTCTGTTGCTATTATAAAAGTTAATTTCAGGTCCCGTGAGTGTCCTTGCTTGAATCCTTTTGTCTCACTACTAGTATTGATAAAATAATATATTTTATTCTTCAAGGAAAATCACTTTTGTTTAATGCATATTTACCAAGGCGATACGTGTTTTCCTTGATTTTGTATTTTTTTGAACTGTTTGCAAGTTATTTTGAAAAATGTTTGATAAAAAAACATGAAGGTATTTACTTTTTTTTATATACAAAAATTTCCCATAATTTCCCTAATTCTAGAAAGTAAGACATTTTATTTGACCACACTTACTTTCACTTTTTAGAGAATTTCTGAAATATTATCTCAAGTTTAATACTTAATAAACAGAGTCTGTTCACCCATCAGATTAAAGATGGCTGCACTCAGCAAAGGGAAAACAGAACAAAAAATAAAGGAAATGCTACAGTAGGCATTTGGGGGTTATTTATCAAGCATTTTTCTGATTTTTAAAGATCGAAAATAAATTTTTGATATAAAAAAATGCATTAAAAAGTTATTTCTTACATGGCAAAAAGAGTATTTTTAAATAGGAATACCAACATAATAAAATAAAGACTGTTCCTCCAGCAATAGGCCTTTAAAAAAATCTTTTCAACTTTGATAAATATCCCATTGTCTTCTAAGGCAACAAAATGCCTAGAATACTTTCCTCTGACTTCACTTGCAGCTGTGAGTGTGCTGCCTTAGAGGACCTACAGAGGCATTTTTTAGTGGTAAGTTGCTAGATATTTCTAACTGTGATGCACTGTGATCCGGGCACTCCGGTTTCCTCCCACAATCCAAAAACATTCATCTGTGTGTGTGACATTCCCTGTGACAAAATAGGGAAACTAGATTGTAAGATCCATGGGGCAGGGACTGAAGTGAATGATGAATCTCTGTAAAGCACTGTGTAAAATAGTAGCGCTATATAAAAACGAATAAATAATAATAATAAAAAGTTGAAAAGAATAGCGGTCTTTCTGTCTTTACCGAGAGAAATCTTGTTTTGTTCTCTTGAGATTTCATTTGAGATCTCAAGATCGAGTTTCTCAATTCTGAATTTTCATTTTTTTTTCCATTAGTAACATGGCTACCTTTCCATGGAAAATATCTGAAATTTGGAATCGCAAAACTCAATCACGTGATCTCGAACGAAATCACGCGAGAATAAAATGAAATTTCTCTCAGTAAAGTCGAAAAGACCCAGAGCAGTCTTACCGACTTTAATAAGTTTCACCCTAGAGCGAATTTTACTAAAATTAATAATTTTGTTTTTGAGCTTTTCAAGTTTATTTGCTGAAAAAATGGAGGAATATTTGATCATTTTTTTCCAATTTTTTTTTTATGGTTGGAACATTTTGATCATTATATCTTTTTTTGACAATTGAAAAGTAGCCATAGTAGGAAAAAAAAGAAAAAAATTCAGCAATTTTTCCATTTAATAATCTTGAGAAGGTCGAAAATGACCTTTTCAAATGTGGTAAATTTTGCCCTAATTTAGTCACATTAGTCACACATTGACAACATGCCTACTGTAGCATTGCCACAGAAATCTGAAATTCAACTTCAAAACAATACAGCCTAGGTATAACTGCTACAAACCTTGAATAAAATGAAAATGATAAAGCAAGACTAAACATGTTGTGAGATAGGTAATGATATTCTGGATTTTGAATAGAGGTGCCAAGGACATTTTATTAAGACAAAGAGGATTTAATAAAGCATAGTAAAAAGATAATGATGATCCAATAAATTACTAGTTTTGAGTTGATTAGCATTGTTGCTGTGCGTTCTTCTCAATGCTTTCAATTCTTTGGTCTCACGTTCTTTTATATAGTTAGCTGTGTTCATTAATGATTAAATGGCTTGCAAGTGGTTTCAGGAAGTAAACCAGCTTGAGATCACTTTTTCAGAATATAATGTAGGGCCTACATTTTAAATATGCTTGTAGTGAAATTCCACATTAGCTGTGCTTATAAATAATATTTATTTATTTCTTCCAGAAGTATTTTGCAAATGCAGCTAAAATTGAAAGCCAGATACTACCATAGATTTCCCGGACAGATTATTCCTGGCATACAGTATTTTCTCCATTACCTTTGTACACAGTAAGCTTTGTATATGTCCTGATAAGAGTCCACACTGCCACAGATAAACAATTGATCAGGGAGAGTGTTGTGAACATTAGATCACCTTGCAGTCAAAGATTACATGTCAACAGCAAGGTCACATTTAGGATCAATAGGGATGCATTTGGTATTGTTTATACAATCTTTCTATATTTATTTTAAATTTAAAAAACTGCTGGATTTAATGCGATAACACTTTAGATGTGATTTTATATATATATACAGTATGTATGTATATATATGTATATATATATATACAGTATATATATATATATATATATATATATATATATATATATATATATATATATATATATATATAAAAGCCATTCCAGTTGAACAAAATTCAGCCTGACATCTTGGAATGCATTCACACCACTGTCAGCTGGCTTTTTTTTTTTAAATATTTACTGATTACACAGCCTGGATGGACCACATGGATTTTTGTAGTCTGTTTTTTGGTAGTGTCCATGCAAGTATTGATCTCTGTAGCCTATTTGTGACATAGTTTAAACCTTGCGTTATATTTGATCAACTATTATTTTTCATTCTTGAGTAGCTTTTGAGTGTAAAATACAGTTTCCATATTTGAGGTGCACAGTGTACTATTGAAATATACATTTGGAGGAGCATGTCCCCCAACTTAATAGAGGTAAAGAGTACGTGGGAAAGTAAAATTTTGCAAAGAATAGGAGAATATATGAAGAGTGGAGCTAGGAATTAAACAGTGATGAAGGGGGTTTTAAGCAAATTGTGAGGAGGATAAGAAAATAAATATTCCTTTAGTAACATACATAGTAACATAGTTTATAAGGTTTAAAAAGACACCAGTCTATCCAGTTCAGACTATTTTTCTGCAATGTTGATCCAGAGGAAGGCAAAATCCCATGAGGCAAGATCAAGTTATTCTTATAGTAGGGAAAAAATTCCTTCCCTACTCCAAACATGGCAATCAGAGTAATTCCCTGGATCAAGATTCCATCTTCACTCTTCAGCTATCTATTACCCTTTACCCAGTTATCTAGTAGTGGTGTAAAACAGTTAGTCTATCAGAAGACAATAGGCTGAAGGTAGACTTAACCAAGCATAAATTCATGGAAATGGTTTTTAATTTTCTGATATTTTTACAAAATGGTGCAGAAGATTGCATTTTTGGGGCTGAAGATTTTATAATGGGTTAGGTAAGTGGGTAATCAAAATGCACGTTCTGGCATTTAAAGGGACAGAAAGTAATGTAAACTAAAGAGACAAAGTACAAATAGTTGTAGAATGAGGTGGTATGAAGCAAAATCATGCAATATAAAACTAGGGCAGAAGAATAAAAAACATAACGAAATAAGCTACAAAAGTACAAAATCATTAGTAACCAAATCTTGGGACACTTATTGAGAAGAGGTATTATGAATCTGCAAATCTAGTACAAACTAGAAGAGACATGAGTTAGAAGTGTGTCAAGGAAAATTATATATTTTTGGTTGACTAAGTGAAAGGCACTGCTTGTTGCCAACAGTATGAACAGAAGCGGAATACCAGTTGAGCATTGAAATTAAACGTCATGAGGGTACACAATGGAAGGTGAGGCTATTGGAAGAGTAAAGCAGAATGAAAGTAATCTAAGAAGAAGCTCTGTCAGGTTTTGTGAGTGCATAAAACAGTAAAACATAGAAGTGTGTTAGGCAGAAGGGAACAGAGGCAGTTGTTTAGTGAAGGAAGAAAAAGAGGAGGAGGGATATGGAATTGTTAAAGGGAAACTCCAGCTAAAATTGATAAAAATGCATGTGTTAGTATATACTAATTACTAACTTTTATTAAATGCATTTTATTTTTAAATATTGAAATCAATTTTCTAACCTGTATAGAAGTGCTATCCAGCACTTCCTTGTTTGGGAGTCCATCTTCTTTCTGTGTCACCGAATCTACCATGTCCTGTTGATGCAGATCTGTTCAGCCGTGTTCTCCTCTTCTGCCATTCTCCCTGTGAAGCCCTGCGCCAGCATTTTCTAATAGTCACATGGGAGAGCGTGATGTCATCAACGCGTCCTCCCTTGATGATGCGCACGCTCTCCCATGTGACTATTAGGAAATACTGGCTCGGGGCTTCACAGGGAAAGCGGCAGAAAAGGAGAACGCGGCTGAACAGATGGACTCCCAAACAAGAAAGTGGTGGATAGCACTTCTATACAGGTAAGAAAATTGATTTTAAGGCCAAAATGTAAAATAAAATGCATTTAATAAAAGTTAGTAATTAGTATACTAACACATGCATTTTTTTTCCAATTTTGGCCAGAGTGTCCCTGTAAGTTTTTGTGTGCTCAAGGAAAGTTGGAAAGTATGGGGTTGCAATTCTCCAATGGAGAGTGCCGGCAGAAGAACTGAATTTAGAATTGGTGGTCCATGCAATCAGAAAAAAACTGCAGTCAAGCAAAAGGGAGGCATTGCAAAGAGGAAGAGAGAAAAAATGCAGCATAGAGGCAAATAAAGGTCACCAAAATGAACTGAAAGCATGGTGTGGGCAGCAGATTAATGGATCAGAATTGAGAAGAATAAGGAAAAGGCCATTTTAAATAATGAACCTATGCTATTAGTGATTATATAGTATCCCAGTTATGACATGTATGCAAAACTAAGCATGGAGAGAGAGAGAGCCTGGCGTTTCTGACCTTTCAGGATAGTTTCTAAATTATTGCCATAAGGAAAATGCCTACAGCATCAAAAGCCTTTTTACCTTTTAATTACTACTTACCCTTACCTAATTCCACATTTTATAAAATTCCTCTTTTTAAGTTGGAATGCATAAGTCTGAATAACCAGCCTAATATAAAACTTTGTAATTGTTGTAACACTTCTTTGCAGAAAGGATTTATGTCTTGTCTTATTAAAAAGTGAAACAAAACAAAATCAAATATAACTACATTTCTTAAGTTCAAAGCAAAAAAAATAATCTTAAATTCAGATTTTTTTTTTTTTAATAAACATTGATTTATATTTTTTTGAGAATCCTGCCAAACATATGGCAAGTTAACGACAATTAGGAGGTGAGCAATTATGTGATTAAACTATTAACATAATGTTATAGAGCGTTCACTTTCATGAAGGTGATTTGATTACAGCTGGTGTTTTAAATGTTTTCCCTAGTCTAAGATTAATGTAGTAAGAGAATATTAACCCCCAAGTTTTCCATTTTTAAATAATTCTATTGAGTATAATATGCAATTTCTAAACAGTACTGTACTGCTCTAATGGAATGCTAAAATGATAAGATTCCACTAGGCTATATCACATTTTCATCTTCTCTCTTCCTTTCTTTGTACTATTATAAAGAACACTATATTTTTTTTTTGACATCACCCTCCATAGACAGAAGATCTTCAGTTTAAACTCCACACTTTTTTGGAGTTATTCATCAATGTCCGAACAGTCACGTAAAATTTCCGTAGTCACGTCCATTCTCGACTTCTCAACTCCACTTATTCAACAATCTCTGTGAAGTGACAAATTCTGGTGCTTACTCCAGTCGTGGACTTACATCAATTTGCGTGCGCGTGCACAGGTAATTCGGTTATTCAGAATGCGACCAAGTCTGTTGAAGGGGCAAATTCTGCAGGGCGTACTGCTCCGAATTCACCTGTTTGCCTTGCGCACAAAAGAGTGGTGAATTGAAGGGTTCATGGCAGGGCTCTAGTGTTGCGTAAGGCGTCTATTCATTCAAAACTAACAATGGCAACTGTGACTAAATTAGTCTACTATTAAACATGAATTAACATGAATTAAACACAAGGTGACATATAAAAATAAGTATTTTTCACTTATATACAGTTAGTGGGATATGATGAGACTGACGTCACTGTCATTCATTGGAGGAATTCTCACTCTGTATGACTTCTCATCCTACTATTGTCCAACTAACTACGCCGCACTACACATGTGACGGTGTCTGATGCTGTCCATTGCTTCATAAATAAGGAGAAGTGCATTTGCAACTTCCTAATCGTATTGATGTGAAAAGACGTGGAGACACTATGCAAGGTAAATTCGGACTATGATGAATAACCCCCTATATCTTTCCCTGCTTATCTACCTTCCTTATATTAAAGGGGAACAAAAGGCTTTCATTGTCTTGGAGTGAAATACTTAAGGATAGCTTTCTTTTCTTCCAAAGCAGCATTGCAATCCTCTTCGCTTTCTGATTCCTCTCTAACATCATTGAGTCAAGCAAGCACAGAATCAGTATTATGATCTAATACTGCTTCTGTGCTTGCTTGACTTAGTGATGTTGAAGAGGAAGCAGGACATGAAGAAGATTGCAACACTGAAGTGGAAGAGAAGAATATCATGTTTACAGAGGGCAGGAGGCAGCTCTGGAGAAAAGACAGTGATCAGTAAATACTTCCCCCACCTCCAGAATCACCCCTGGACAACATAAACATTTAGTTACCCTTTAATCTTACCTAACTTCTGCTGCAGTATAATTCTAAATGAACTCCCTTTTCGTTGCATTATCTACCTTGATAAATTTACTTAAAATATGTCTTTATTATGTTGTCTTAGACATCTACTAACCGACCTTACTAGAATGATATTGTAAAATGCAGTATTTCTCTTATGTCAATTTGGCTATGAAATAAGACTGAGAAAACAAAAAAAAAAAAAGTTTTGATCTATGTAAATAAAGTTATGTTAAAATAAAAAATCATTATTCTCTCTTCTGCATTGCTTTTTCTCTCAACTAAGCTTACTAGTCTGACCCTTGTAAAAACCAGAGTAGTTTGTTTTTTTAATTTAAAGAAGAACCTTTATTACAGTCATAAAGTGAGGTAGAGCTGATATGAAGCTTATATATATATATATATATATATATATATATATATATATATATATAGTACAGTATATAGTTTATAAAAAAAATAAGAGTAATACCAAAAATTGAAAATGCCTGAAATGCATTTATAGTTACTACAGTATAAATTCAGTCTGTACTTTCAAATATTCTATATTGTTTATAGAAAGTAAAATATTTAGCTTTAGAAATTGGGCTTCAGTGCAACACAGCCTGTATATGCTTTATCTAAATCACCATATAAAACAATGGGTCTGGGTGAGGTCTTTTTAACAACATGGCTGTTATCAGTAAATATAAGAACATACAGAAAGCAATAAAATTCATGAATTGAGCTTTAAATTTAACAGTTTTACAAGTGCTGTGTTTGAATTACATGCTTATCCAAACGAGTATTTTTATTTTGTTGGGGTTACTGGTCCTGCCTACAGGCAACCTATACCTTATGCTAACACAAAAAATGACTATAATTATTTTAAGAATTAAAATTGAGCAACCAATTTCAGTGATCTGAACTGTACAGCTCTGGGTTTTTTTTTTTGATTGTGTTAAAATGCCCAAGAAATTGTCAGCAAACCACACCCCCATCAGTTTCATTGAACAACTGCAAAAAAACGCTAGCAATTTTCTAACGTGTTTTACTGAATAAAAAGTTGCCAAAGGTGTTCTTCTGTAGGAAAATTTGACTAGAAAATTAGCCATGTGTTTAGGCTCGGTCGTCTATTGAAATCCTTGTGCTGTCCTCTACAGTCAGTTTTTTATCTTTTCTTGTGCGTTTTGTGTAGCCCTCCAGCTGTTGCTAAACTACAAATCCCAAGAGTAGATATTCAACAACTTAAAGGCTGCAAGCCAGACAGCCCCGTTACTTGTAAATTATATATATATATATATATATATATATATATATATATATATATATCGTAGGATAGAGCGGTCATGTTAGTCCAATTTCTAAATTCAGTACTGCTGGAGACTTGAGAAAGGGACAGACCTATGGAAAGCTTGTTTATCTAAACTGACTGTTGGTCCAATAAAAAAGGTATCACCAATTAACTTTTTTAGTAGTAGCAGTTGTCTTTTGTGCAAACTATTTGTGATGTCCTGCAGTAGCTTTTCTACAGGAGGCTATTGGTACCATCATGTTCTGTTAAGCAGAAAGGAAAAGTGACTTGTGAAAATGTTCTTTCCTTTTAGGTTATGTTCAGCGCATCATTTGCTAGTGTTAAGAAAAAAAAAAAAGAAAAATATGCCGAGTGTATTTTTCTTTTGATCTTACCAGCAACAGTGTGAACACTCCCTTGGTGATCACATCACTTCCTATGTGGTCGCATTTTGGGTGCAGAGTATAATTCCCCTGGCCAAATTGCAACACACAACGTTCCGGACCCAGCGTATGCACATCATACGCTAGTGTGTCCGGAACTGGGTAAGTACCATCGGCTTGCATTGAGCGGTATCTTCTTTTTTCATACTAGCGCATTATGCGATGAGCAAAATACACTCGTATGAACCTGTCCTTAACCTTTTCCTATCCTGTGTCCCCTAGTGGGGGACATTCCAAAAATTCCATTCCAATCCTTGGTCCCCTGGCAAGGGACATCAATATTACAGACGTATTTCAGACGTATTATTTCCTGCTAATTTCTTTGATAAAACTCACTGATATTGCATGAAACATCTAATTTCACGTTTTTCACCAAAAATATTGGGATTTCAATGGGCGGAACAGGAAATTTTATTGGATAGGAAAAGGTTAATGTTGCTTTTGTATTATTCCCCAGAGTTATAATTGGTTTATGCTTTTGTTGATTTTTTTTTTTATCTTACATTTCTATTCTTTAGACCCTTCTTTGATATTTCTGTGCATATCCCAATATCCCCTCTGTCTATTACTGGCAATCTGCACGTACCCCTTCTTAGTATTTATGTCCTGTCCCATATCCTGTTTAGATTAAGTGCTGAGGGTCAAGAACTTCTATACTCTTTGTCCTATAATTATTAGCATTCTTGTTTACTTGTAAGAAAAATGTTGCTAAACCTTGGACCAGTTTGGGTGGCAATACCTGTTTTTAGAAAATGCATACATGATGGATAGTTTTTTTTATTATTATTATTATTATGCCATTATTGCCAATTTCAAATAAAAGCATGTACTTCCATGTCAAAAGTCATTTTTTCATGCATGTTTTAACAATCGTAAAGTGTTATTTGGATTCTGCGGAAATCAACAGAAAAAAATACCCTCCCCCCATTTTATTTGCCCGGTTGGGAAAAGTCACTCGGCAGATCAACAATAAGGGGAGAATTCACCATTGTCCGAAGTAGTGCGAACAGTTCGGGCGACTGCGCCAGTC
>WMED01027456.1:0-10623 GCA_019650415.1 Pipa parva | reverse complement strand
TTCTGTTTTTATTTACGATTTACACAACGTTCCAACTTTTCTGATTTTGGGGTTTGTATTAAACAAGCACTGGAAGTGACAAATATACCAAGGTGTACTGCTCCAGATTCCCCAGTTTAAGTTCACCAGATCAAAGTAGCAAAGTAGGGGGATGATGCCAGGTTACGATGTGGTGTATGGTGACTGTACTCTCAAAATATAGTGACACCAAGTGATAACATAATCTAGAAATATGGTAACATAGAAAGGGATGTAATATTCATTTGATGCAGTTAAAGTGACATTGTAATGATGACATTTCTTCATTATGCTTGATTGAATTTGCATTGCTATGCATCCACTACTGTTCAACTGGCTATTAAGTTTAGTGAATTTTTAATAAATGTTTCAAGGGCAGGCTTTGGAGCTTATTCTTAAAGTGCAAATTTGGCAGTTGAAGTGAATTTGCATCACTTTCTGGTGCTTTCTTTCTGACAGATGCAAATTCACTACTCCTTATTCACAAATCATATTACATTTTCAAATAAGTAAACAGAAGCAGGTGCTATTACATGCATAAGGGTGAAATTTATTAAACTTGGAATAACCGTTTTGTCTTTTCCGAGTTTAATCGGGAGAAGGCTTTGAAGTTTCTCGCGGTAAGTATGGCGAGATTTGCCTCGAGCCCTGTAAAGTGATTGGATTTTTTAAATTACTTGAATTCACACTAGAAAAAATGTTTTCTCAAAAAAAAGAAAGCTAAAAGCATTTAACATCTTACCTTAATTTCTATAAAAAAAAAATGAAAGCTAAACATTTTAACTTACCCTTCCTTCTCTTAGTTTTTTTTTTTTTTTACAGTTTCACATGTAAACTAATAGCCCATGCACGCAAAATCATTAATTGAAGTGGAATAAATGGGAGGGACATTTTTATAGTTAAATTGTGTTTACTAATGCTTACTACCAGATTGTCCGGTAATCATTAGGCAGACACTAAAGTAAGAAAAAAGTAGCAAATAACTATGATTATCCAGTCTTGTGCCAGCAATTACATCAACAGTTAAGAGCTCTACTCAAAGCAATACTTATCCAATCTGCAATCTTCACCTGTTTTGGATTCAAACAAGTTATATTTCATTAAATGTCTTAATATGAACAATTATTTGTTCATTATGTACCAAATAATACATACATAAATTCTTGTTATTCATTTAGACATTTCAGTGTAAAAAGCATCAGAAAGGAAACAATCTTGCCCAAATAGTTAGTCTTGGTGATTTTAGAGGAAGTATTTTTGTGCACTGGTTGCATAACAGCAGGGAGGGGGAGATGTTTATTCTCTCTTCATAAATGATCATAGAAGGTTTTTGTGGGAGATATTTACAAAAAGTTCATACAATTTTTGAGTTGTATGGTAATTCTCTTTCTTCCACAGGTGCTTCCTAAGATAGATTATATTTCAACAAAACAGTGCTACCAGTATGTAGAGTATCATAAATGAATGTAGGAGTGTTTTCTTTGCTTTGCCAAACAATGACTCTCAATGAAGAATCTCTGCTAAAAAGAAAAATAGTTGTTTCTAAAATCTAATTTGAGAAAGTTTTGTAATACATCATTGGAAGTTGGATATTCTCCCTTAGAAACATTCCCCTTATTGTTTTCCAAAAATCAGTTAGCCCTTTAGCATGATGACCTTGGCCTTGGTCAACTTATTCACTATCCCAGTATACGTATTTTAGAATCCATAATTTGGCACACGAGTAGAACACCCTTTAATTTAATTTATAGGTTTAGTTCAGTAGGAAAGAATTTAAGTAGGCTACCAAACTTAATTAAAGAAAGTACCCATGAAAGATCTATAATTAATGTGAGGACCTACTGGAAGTCTGTCTATATTCACTACACTGATGAGGGCAAGATTTTTTTCTGGTGGATAAATTTAAATTAGATTAGACTAATACAAATTATGAGCCAATATTACCAAACACCAGTAAGCTTTATATTTGAAATGATATTAAGCTTTTCATTTTTTTTTAAATTTTGTTTTTTAGATTATCTTTTCCTTTAATTAGCTACACAATCATGATTCACATTCATCTAATATAACTGAATAACATGGAGTTAAGAAGACTTCCAAGTGAGATTTTATAATGTTGATACATTGAGTCCTAGCTTTCTAGAGAACACCCTTCTCTTTTGTATCCTGAGAGGATAATATACCAAGATGTTTACCTCCAGAAATGATTTCACCAGTAACATGCTATATTAAAAAAACAGCCTACAAAACCACAACCAAATGAGAAATGAAGCATTATTATTCCGTGAATAAGGCAAATTCATTTTTGTATTACATTACCTTTAAGTTAGCCTTCTATAAACCAGCTGGCATCAGTTTGACTTTTTTAATTGCCATAACAATTTGTTCTGTTGTGCAATCCAGTTCCCCATTTCCCCTAGGTATACTTTACTGTGGATAGAGGCCCAGAATGTTCCAACCCAAGTCACTTTTATGCATTACAGAAACAAGGACAGCAAATAAATGGCACCTTGCCTTACAGTTATAAATGGCACCAGGGCCAAGCATCTAATCTATAACAAACATGAAACATCTAGTAAAGACCAGCAAGCAAAAATGTGCTTTAGACATTGGAAATTTAAATATTTGTAAAGAAAAAATTTCATAAATGTTATAAATTCTAAAGAGTTATAGATCACTTAATCTTAATTTTCTTTTTGTTAATTAAAGAAATATGTTTAAAAGGATAATTCCTAAAAAATACAATGAGGGTTATTGGCTAATGTCCGAATTGTTCCGTAAAAGTATTAATTCGCCAGCTAAAGACAGTCGCAATAGACTGCTACTGTCGCAATTGCTTCTTTATAATGAAAATATTGTCAAAGTTGCAAATTTACTATGGAAATATTGCCATAGTTGCAACTTTAAAATTGTCGCAGTCACAAATTTACTATGGGAAATTTGTCAAGGTTGCAGATTTGCGATGGGAATCCAATGTATCTGGTATTTAAATTACTTCCTATGTCTCTAGTTACTTTTTACTAAGGAAATGATAATGGAAGTCATGTGCCAGTTTATGACCTTTTGCTATGGTATTAAGGATTGCTTGGATGCACCAACTATTTACTTCCTTATGCATTTGAACTCATGATGAGTTGTAATGAAATATGAATAGTCACTCAGCAATACACATACACCAAATAGAGAAGAGAATAAAGGACGTATTTAGGAACAAGGGCAATCTGAATACTGATCTGAGGATCTAGTGTACAGTTTTTGTGATGTTTCAAGATTCCAAGTTACAATGTTGAAACCTGTGCAGAAAGCAAGTTTTCTTCTTATGCCATGTAAAAAGATTAAATTTGGAGCATATTTAACAAAGTGAGAATTGTTATGTAAATGTGTGGATTCACAATGCTTTGCTACTTCTCTAACTTCACATAATCAACAAAGATCATTATTTTCTGCAGGGTGGCAAATTCACACACAGTTCACAACTTTATGCCAACCATATATTCACACATCACTTCCTTTCTTTGAAAAGTGCATGCAACAACACTTTGTGTATTCATCTTGTATGTAAGTGACAACTAGCCCAAGGCCTACTGGCCTGAATTCACACATTTTACTTTGCCAAATTAACGATGTGAAGCAGAGTTTCTGCTACTATCCTGGCAAAATATCACTCACTCAACCTACTTAATTGTAGTATTATGCTTGATACTCAATCTGTCTATTTATATTTAACTGACTAAGCCAAACAACGCACCAGACAGCGATTGCCGCTGTCCACTTGTTCAACAAATCTATTTGTTGCTTAGTCAAAAATGAGAAGTGAATTTGCTACTATTTTTGAGATGTGACTCAAATTATAGTGAGGTGAATTAGACCGGTAAATTTAAACTGTAGTCAATCAGTCCCATTGTTACCATGAACTAAGAATTATCTAGCATTATAACGAATGTAAAAACAAATATGACTTTCAGCAACAATTCCTGCTCCAAGATGGCAACATTCATATATTAATACATACATTTGGCTAGTATGTCATCTATGTAAAGAAGATGCGATTTTATAAAAATTCACCTATTTAGGTCAGATTTACTACAATACATCACCACTTCTATACTGCAGGCTACTCATTGAAAGCAACCATTTATGTCATTGTGGTATCAATATCCATTTAAGCAAATAAACAGAACTTACTTTGTGACAGTACTGACGAACTGACTGAGTGTGTCACAAATTAACTTTGGGAGGCAACCTCACTCTTTGATAAGTAACACCCTAAGGGCCTTCTTGACTAAATGATGAAATCACCTGTTGTAGTCAGTCAAATAGAAATAGGATGCAAAATCATAAGAAGTGATATGAATTTCCCCAGTGAAGTGTAGCGACATCAGCATCTCACTGTCCCACTAACTGTATTCATTGAATAATACACGTATTTTTATGTCACCTTGTCCCTTGTTCATGGTGTGAATTAATCAGTTACCATTGTCACTTATGAAGAAATATTCAAATATTCACATTACACCATCAACCCCATCTGTCAGAGCAGCACACTTACTCAAATTTAGCTTCTTCAACAGACTCCACCACTTCAATATTTAAAGCACCTGTACATGCACATGCAAAGTGATGCAAAGGGCTCCGTAAGATTGTGACTCCCAGTTTGATTTCAGATTTGTCACTTGGCTTAAATTTACCCTGCTTGGTCAATAGGTGAACATAGAGATGTGGTACATAGCAGAGTTTGCTAAATACCCAAATATGGGGTAGTGGTGAATGCAACTGTTCAGTGTTTATATGAATAAGCCCCTCTATTCTCCACCTCTAGAGATCCATGTCACTGCATTCATGTTGCTCTATGCTGGTTTCAAGCACACCGATATGCTTATACCCATCTGCTGTAGGTCTTTGTACTGGTTTCTCCTTGTAAACACTTGTGTAATACATACAGTGATTTGTTCTTAATGCAAATGATGTTTTTCACTGTAGGTGTAAACAAAAGTTTTCATCTGTCATCTCCTGCTTGCATTTTTCTTTGCTGATAAAATAAACACAGTCCTTGTAGCAATGTTTGCCACCTCCATTCAGTTTTTTATTTACTTTCATACTGAATTAATAGAATGCTTATATGAGATCAGAGTATATAAATCATCAATGTGCTGTAACGCAAAGGAAAGTTTTTAATAATATTGCCAGTGACAAAAAGTCACAGCACTTTCACAACAGAGTATATAACTTCAAGCAAAATGGTCCCTCTCACACTTTACTTTTGGGAACTCCTCATTTTTATAGAACATAACAAATGTCCCTATGCTGGGATGGGATTTGTGGATATACTGTCATTCTTTTAGCCCCTGTTGTATGGTCTTTGGGAAAAGAGATGTAACTATTAACATAATTCCAGCTTCCACACTTCTAGCTTTCACCCATCTATTACCAAGCTCATCATCCAAAGCCAGGTAATAATAAACCTGAAGAATAAACCCGTCAGCCACAAATTCTGCTCAAAGCAAAACATAAAAAGAGAACAAAACAATGTAAGAAATGCATATATAGAGAAAAGTCTCAACAGCCAGAAATGGGGAAAAAACTTTCCAGATTAAGGAATACGTGAAGATTGGGAAGTGCCAAATGGACACACATTAGGATCATTACGTGACTTTCATGAATAACTCGCCAAATGTGAAAATGGTTGCTATATTGAAGACAAATGTAGCCCCCAAAAGAAGAGTACCCAGTCCTGGACCCCAACTGGAATCCAATTTAAACTAATGAATCACTCAATCAAAAATCTTAAAATCAAAATACAGGAACTTCAGGAACAGACAGGTAAGAAAACTTGAAATGGAAATTATAATGCATTTTAACTCCAAAAATACAGGGGTTAAGGCAGATCTTGGATTTTTATCTCACTGCCAAAACTTTATATGATGTTACATTTTCAATCTACTTGTCTTTGCTTAGAATTGTAATTGTTTCTATAAAGGAAAAATTCCATCCTTCCCTTTAACACTGCTCCTCTATTTATAACACTTGATTGATTTCAGTTCTATTGGTTTGTAAATCTCTGTAGAATTATGCTCTGCCTCTTTGCATTATTCTGTAAATAAATATTTATTCCAAAATTTAGTAGTGCTTCAGTCTTGAGAAATACCTTTCAATTGCTTGTCTGTAGCAAGATACTAGTCACTAGTACTTTTTATTTTACTAAAATATTCTTGGTTAAGAGGATAACCTGCTTTGGAAAACAGCATGGTTCTTCTTCAGGTTTAATATATTCTCCTTCTTTCTTTTCCATGCATTTCAAATCTTTCCAAATCTGTTTTTAGTGATGAAATGCTATAAAATGTAATGAAATTCAGGAGAGCATGAGATATGTGTTTGTTTAATAAAGATCAGCTGTGTTTGTCAGGCTACTATGATGTTTATATGTGTGAGACTAGCCCTACTTATTGGCTTTTCTCAAAGCACTTTTACCTGAAAGTCCATACACTATATTCTATAGAATAAATAATTTTCCTTCTTTGTTTTTGATTTAACCATTGTGCATGCAAACACTTTTAGTCATTTTTATGTGCCACTAGCGTAATTAGTGTGTGAAAGTATTTTTCCATCAAAAGTCACTGGAAGGCATTCCAGAGTTGTTGACTTAGCTAATCGATGACTTGGAGCAATTAGCAGAAGTCATGCCTTTAACTAACTTGCTGGCCACATCACATTTTCTGAGTACAGGAAGTTTTCAGGTAGTAAACTTCATCGTAAGTGGGATGAGTCAGGTTAACTTTTCCTGTATCCTTGAACAAGAGCTGAGAGCTATTTTAAAAAGATATCTATAGTGGAATTCATGTACTTCTCTTCTGATACTGAGCAGTTGGAGACATTGAACTTGGTGGGTTTTTTTTTAGCTTGGAGGTATACCATGTGTTTTAGAAGCCAATGTCCACTCATACTCTTCACACCATTGAATTGCAAAACCAACATTGTCATTAAATGAACATTTGAAGTGCTTAGGTTAATGTTTCCAGTGCATCCCCTGGTTACCTAGAAATGATCTCCAACATTATTGTTGTCTATGTGTCTATGCAGCCTTGCATAATTTGTGTTTGAAACATCACTTTCCCATAGAAATGTCCTTACATAACAAAACCACCTGCTACAGTCTATGATTCAAACTTAAAGGGGATGCTAAATGCATGGCATACTCACTCTGAAAAAAAAATAACAAGCTTGGCTCCCTTAACTGTTGGAATTGTGCATTACAGACACATTTCAAACTCCCTGGTGTGGTATTGTATGCATTATGACTGTGAGGCCAATGTAGTCTATCTGGTTGTGAGTACATGGTAGAAGTCAGCAAAATGTGCTACAAGTTTTGGACAGTACTTTAGATACAGTATATCAATGCAGAATGCATTTCAAACAAAAAATATAAACATGTATTTTACTACTAAGATTCTTTTCACAAGTTTGTTTTTATTCACCGAATGAAAGTGATCTACCCACATGGGCACCAAATTAAGTTCTCTTAGCTTTTATACCACTCTTGGCACCACAAATTTCTGGCTGGCAGCAGTAAGATGATGTAGCAGCTGCTTCCTCTGGGGTATTCTGTATGTATATTATTTTGTATATTTTTATTAATGTGAAGCCCAGCTACACACACCCTAGCTTCTATACTTTTTAAATCTACTCAGCTGAGGTATAATCACTTAAAGTGGCAAAAATTGTTGGCCAGTGCCCATTAGAAACAACCTGAGACCACACAGGCATGGTGTTAAAAATTACAGAATTCCCAAACAATTTCAATACATGGTTTCTTTAGTTCCAGTTCAGTAAATCAAATAAAGAGTAATTATTATTCTAATTAAATGAGGAAAAAAATAGCCTGAGAAGTTATTAGTCACTGCTTAAATGGGAATGTTTTTTAAACTCAGGTATGCAGTTTACCCTCACGCTGTGGTACACACTCACTCTATATTATGCTTATCATTGTATAAACACTCTCCTTTATCCCCTTGCCTCTTATAAAATTTCAATTGAGAACATAAAAGCATTGCACCATCTTTTCTACACTATAACCAATCTCATGGAACAGATTCTGTGCCTTCTTCCGTTAAGTAACCTTTATGTGTACAAAATGTATATTTCAGAATAATTATTCTGATATACCTCAGTTTTAACTTAAGGATCGACCAATATTCATTTCATCAGTAATTTGCATGTCTCTGCCCACATTCCTATGCTTAAGGATAACAGCATTGCTTGTTGGTCTTGTGTGAAAATGCTATTGAAATAGCATATGAATAACATCTTATTTAAGAAGGCTTTAAACTATATCTCCCTTATAGTAGAGATCTATTTGAATTGACTCCCATCGAGGACATTTATCGTATAGACAGAACTTGGAACATTATCCTTGACTGTTCTCATCCTAACCAGGACTTGTTCTGCCTCCTTCCTTTTGGCAGACGTTTTAGATGCCTCAAAACCCGTACTAGTAGGTTTAGGAACAGTTTCTTCCCAGAGGCAGTTGTCGCCATAAACAATTCATACCCCCTAAGCCTATATAAATGCTATGTATTATTACTTATTTATTTATTTTATTATATTGCATTGTATTATTTTATAATACAACCACTCTGTTTTATCTTACTCTGTGTATCCTGTTGTAAATGCTGTAAATATGCTATTCACTGATGTGTACTTGTACACTCCCAGTGACAATAAATCTAATCTAATCTAATCTAATCTAATCTAATCTAATCTAATCTAATCTAATCTAATCTAATCTGACTCTTTTTAGCCCAACTCACCATAGGTGTCTTGCTTATATGTGGACAGCTATAAGGCTCAGTAAAGGTAACCTCTGAACTTTCAAATGTTACAGCACCATGACTCATGGGGGAATATTTCTAAAAGTTGAAAAGTGTTCCGACTTGTTAACTTAACGACTGTGAAATATCTCACCTTTTTGTCCAATTTTTTGTTCGCTGGCTTTAAGTTGGTGAAAACCCTTCATTCCTTATAGAGCTGGTCTTGTTATTGAGCCACAGCCAAAAAAGATTTCCCATCATAGAAGGATATTGGTATTAATCTACAAAGGAAGGGAAACCTCATAGAAATGCAATACAATGTTTGCCAGATTCAACTGATCAATATTTATCAACATCAGTCTTTACCATTATCAAGGATTTCTTTTCGTTCCTATATAAATCAGCAAGAAAAGTCCAGTGGCTTTAAAAAAAATGCTGAAAATGGTTGATACAAGCAACCTGAATAAAATGCTTAAATGGTCTTTATAAATACCCCCCACAAGCTTTCATCAGATTAAATAATTGACAGGAAGTTGCAGTTTCTACAGCAACTCGAGTGAAGAATCCTGTCTCTGTTAGTACTACAAGGCATTTTCAACACATTTGTATACATACCTAACTATGATTTCCCACTTTTCCTGTCACCAATATGTTTACCAGTTCACCAAGGATTGGCTATTGTCCTGCACTAACTTTCAGTAGATCAGACAAGACGTAAAAGCAAGGCTTACCAAAGGCTTGAGGTTAACCAACAAGATACAGAAAGGGTTATTTCTGTGTTTTTTGTGAAAGCACCTACATGATCCATCACCAGACCTAACAGAGCTCAGCAATCTACATGAATAAACATTTTTACATGGACCTCACTTCAGACTGACACTTGAAAATAGCAATTGCAGCTATCATCTACAGCTGATTCAGCAAATTTTAATCTAGAGACAATGCAAACGGTTATTGACAATTCTGTGACAGTTTTTGAAGGGAAAAATGATGTAGGAAGCTTGAAAATAGCACAGATGAACTACTATCTTCATAATTATGCACTAAATAGCGTTATGTCAGGGAATGCTATATAATTATGAAGATCAAGCCAGGAAATTATATACTGTAGTTCTACAAGGGTTCCCAGGATAAGATACTTCAGATTTAGAATTGGTGTGACAAGTAGCACATGCTTTATATAAATAAAATCTTCAAACTGTCATTGCTTACAACACCAAACTGCAAATATATATATACATACACACTCAGTACATGTGAACCAGATTTACCAATTCAAATTTTAGCTCATTATTTACAATTTTAATCAACATCACAGTTTTTTCATCTGAAATAGGGAACCTGCCATCTCTTTGCTCTTTTGGTTTAAGGAGATTTTTGAATATCCAAGTATACTGCCAGAGACAAATGTTGCGATTATTGTTACTCTGAAAAATAGAATGTCAGCCCAGATGAAACCCTTTTTTTTACTTTTAAATTTTATTTTTTATTGGTTTTGAAACAATTTACAAAAAGAAAAATGAAAATTAATTTGCAAACATCTTTTAACATTCCACAATTAACTGTAAACAACAAGTGTATGTCATATATACATACTGTATATAAATATTTTAGTTTCCAGTCTTCTTTACCTTCTTTCAACAGCACTATTGTATCTTATTTTCCCTCTTGTACATTTGTATTTTTTATACAATAAACAGCTAAATTAGTGGAGATTTATTCAGTACTAGTAGCTAGATAAGGAGAAAGAAAATAAATAAATAAATAAATAAAATTAAATAAAAAAACAAAAACAAAAAAA